>VYZW01039567.1:4296-144655 GCA_013401315.1 Balaeniceps rex | reverse complement strand
ATGGTTTTCAAACCTTATCTCCAGAAAGCTGGGATTCACAGTGATGTTGTTTTTTCCAGAGTGGGGTTCTGGATTTGGTTTGAAGCAATGGTTTTTTGATACTATCTTACAAGACCCAAAGCAGCTCTTTGGTCCACACCAGGAAATCACTCGGCTAATTCAACACACCAGTAACATAAGTGATTGAAAATCCATAGCACCTAATAATACTTGCTAAAGTGTGTATGAGAGTATATAAATTGAGCGATTAATCTATTTTTTAATTCTTGGAGCATTTTGGCTTTTACAGGCACTGCTGTGAAAGAGAGATTTGAACCTGTCAGTCACCATGAGTTTTCCTATCCTTAGTAGGATCTTAAAGCCATGGGGCATGGCTTAGCAGGTGTCTTAGAGGTACCAACTCTCAAAATCCAAGGTCATGTGTGAAAGAAAAAAATGAATAAATCTAGCTAAACTAAAATGCCTTAAACTTCCCAGCCAGAGGCTAGGGTTTGGTAATGAAATTTTTTACTTCAATACATTTCAATAAAACTGGGACTAACAGAGTCAATGAAATTTGTCACAGGAGTGAAAAGAGCAACTTGACTGTACGTGCAGTAGACAGGGACCACAATGCTGTGTGACTTTTCAGTCTGGCAATGCCCCACCACTGATGTCGTACCTGGACTGCAGGATTTTGTGTGTTAATGAAATCATTTGGGGATTCGGTGAGGAAAACCAATGAGGGCTGGATGATTTAGGTACACATAAAAATAGTTTTCAGTATTATTAGGCTTGCTACCTAAGTTGAGATAACAATGAAGTGTGCAATAAAATGTTCTTAAAATTGATTTTTCAGTAAGATGGTCACTGTCTTAAAAGCCCACACCTTTTTTGGAGTAATTATTTGGTAATTTTTACATATTTCATTCCTTCTTTTGCATCTCTCTTACATCCCTCAACTTTAGTTTTATGAATTGAGGAATTAAAAAATTTGGAATAGCTTCCCCCCCCCGCCCTTGTGGCTATTTTAACTCTCTTACTGCTATCAGGGACCTTGGGTTTTTGTCTTTTTTTCATGCTGTACGCTAAACAGAAAGTTCCTATGGTCTGTAGCCCATCTGCTCACTCAGTTGGCTCGCAGCTGAGTGAGTGTCTTTGATAAAAAGTGACATTTTGGAATATCGGTAGAATTAAATGATACAGGTAGCAAAGATACAGCAATAGGTGAGTAGTCATGGTGAGTGGCTGAAGCATAAGATCACAGTCCAAGATATTTTTCCGATAGCTCAGCCTCAGGGTTTATGTGATTTCAGTCTTCTTTTCAGCCACATTTTCTGGAGTATTCATAAATTTTTAATCCTTCAGTTTGACAGAGTCCCACAAAAGATTTTGGTGGAAACATGCAAGTAAACAAACAAAAATATGAATGTAATAGAAAGCTTGTTACTCTTTTCCCTACTCTTAAAGTGCCTCAGTTTCCCCACCTGTATGTTGGGAGATAACAGTGCTGTTCATCTGTTATGTGCAACATGCAGCAGTTACTTATGGACGAAACTGTTCAGAAGTGCTATGAAATTTCCCTTCACACCCCAGTCACTGGGGTAAATGCATTTTGTTAGGTCAGGCCTTTCTTCTGAGGAGCTGGAAAGCTTTTTTGGGTTTTATTATCTGCGTACCATCAAGATGATGTAGTAATTTTTTAGCCTGGACTAGCATGGCTGTGATTAACCACCTTATCCAACAGTGATTTTTGTGGATTGCACCAGGGCTGGGATCCACCTGCGTTTTCAGCAGGAGGTTTACCCGAGTTTGGTAAAGTCACACCATGAGAGATGCAGCACTGGAGAGCCTTGAAAGGGGTTCGATGTTGCCATGATTTCAATGTTACTGCATGGACACTGCAAGATAACAGTGCAAGGAAAAGATCTGGATTTTCTTATCTGGGGTGCTGGGAGGGACTCCTGCATAAGTGCCATGTAATTATATGTAATTATATCCCTCCTTGTATTATCAATGATATATGCTCTTCCTAATGATCTACACATTATCAGCATTTCCTCTTAGCCCCCTCATATGTTTACTCTGTGTTTTATCTTTAACCCCTTGTGGATTCTTCTCCCTCTCCTTTGCCATCTTTGTCCCACTGACCCCCATGACAAGAACGGGGTTGGGTTAGTTGGACTTTGTACATACACCAAAAAAAGGAAAAGAAATCCCAGCTAATGTTTTCAAATTAGCAGAGCTCCAACTCTGGAGATTCTCATTAGTTGTTGGCTGAGATTTATCAGCTCTCATTTGCCTAATATGGAGCCTAACTTTAGGCGCCTGGCCCTTTCGGTGGGGGGTAAGAGAGAATAGGAAGGGGTCTTTTGTCATTGCCATGTGGGCTCACTAATTTGCTCTGCCTAATAAAATTACAAATGAACACAGCTTTGCTCATGTTGCCTTTATAGGTTATAATAACCTTGGTACCCCATAACCTCCCGCTAGCTGAATTAATCAGATCATATTAATATTTCTTCTTACTTTCTTTTAACTGGTTCTTCTCTTAATTAAAGGGGCCAAAGATGTAAACAGGGTAGGTGACTAGAAACATGGCGTCAGGTTATAAACAAGGCTCATTAAAAAGATGGATGTGCCAGCAGACTGCGAAAATTGCTTACTCCGCAAGTGTACATTTTGTAATTTCCTGACGACTAAAAGGACTAATACCAGATCCTGCTTTGCTTCCCTAGCCCCCACCCTTTTCTTTTTAAAGCATGTATAAAAGATGATAATTTTTGTAAGCTGGGGGAACACAGAAGAGTTCATTCATCAGCTGGGATAAAGGCCATTTGTATTATAAGCCTTTTTGCCCCTCCGAAAAATCAGGATGCAAAATGGGATGTTATTATAACAACAATAAGTGAAAAAAATCAATCCAAAAGCTGAAGATTTTGGAAGGGATGGGGAATACTAGCCAGAAAACAGGTTTATTATTAATATTAAATCTATTTTTTATTATAATTAATATTACAACTTTATTCAGTTGTAGTGAATTTCTAGAGCTGAAATCAAAAGTGAATATATCTGTGCACAGCTTGGAGTGGGCAGGATCTGTGCTCATAGAGACAACCGGTGTGTGCTGTGCATGCTTGCGACACCCTCCCCAAGCACACGCGTGTTTCTGTTGTCTTCCAGACAGAAAGCTATTTATCGTACCTGTTAGAGTTGGTAGGAGAATCCACAAATTGATATTTTTAAAGTTATGTGTGAACTTCATATGAAAAGACTATCCAGTTATCTTACATAAATAATTTATGTTTTCACTCATTAGTAACTTCAGTCCCCTTAATATTGAAACTTGGCCTTGTAATATATTATATTAAATTCAGCTCCAGTACAATAACCACTGAATAAAGCAGTGCACAGTTTTCTCTCTTCCAGTGATTATTAGTAGGAAAGCCCAAACCCCTGATTTTTCTATCTCCCTTTATCCCTTCTCGAGAAGAAGGAAAGTCATTCTGACAGGATGATGCACAGCATGACCAGGAAAGACCTCTCTCCTTCATGAATAAATTAGAGATGAAAGTTTCACTGATCCCCTTGCATTTTTATGGAGGGACCTCATCTTAATTTACCTAAATGCTTTGAACAAAACGAAAGAAAAATGTAAGCTGCGAAGGTGAAAAGGTTAAAATCTGTGTTTAAATGGAAGGGCATTTTAACAAGAAGGCTATGTGTGCTACCTGCATGTGATTGGGGTATCTTATCTTATTTTTAAGTTTAAGCATTTAAGTGGATAAATCACAACACAGTGTGATTTTTTTTCCCCACAGTAATAACCATTTTTTGCATTATAAAGCCTTTGTGTGTTCATTCCACACCTACGAGTACCTAATCTGAATTTGATTGATATCATACTTGTTTTATAGTATCAGGTAAATAATAATAATAATAATAATAATTATTATTATTATTATTATTATTATTATAATATAGTAAAAATCTGAAAAGTCTCTGATTCGTTAACTTTATTTGAACTATAGAACAATAGATTTCAGCCTTTAGGGTGTTTGTTATTTAAAATTCCTATAGATTTAGGAGGAAGGAGTTGCCTTTTCTGTAGGTAATTTTGAACTCTATGGAAGAGTCGACATGTTTTTAATCCAAAGTGGAGAAGTCTACAAGTTTCTTAAACCAGTTCTTTAGGAAAACGTTCATTCCCTGAAGTTGTTCAGGTGTACTTCTAGAGAAGCGCTTTAAAATCCTGTGAAAGCTAACAGTTTCATCCCTATTATATTCTCCAGCAGTTTCCTTATAAGCTAATATATTTTTATGAGTATCACTTAGGAATAATTAAAATACAAAAAAAGACACTCTCATTTTCACATCAGTTATTATAGTCTTACTCAGAAGTTTAATGGTTTTGGAAGATGTTTTTCCAAGCCCAGGTGTACTTTTTTCAGTTTAGTGTCATCTTTGCCAGTGGAGCTTTAAGCTGGGTCCAAATTCCACAGGGCAAAGCAAGTTGGACATTTGTCTGGGAATGACAGGTTTTGTTTGTTTTGTTGTAGTTCAAAGCCTTCTGGATGCTTATTAGAAAAAGAAAATAGTCACTTGGTATTTTGTAAGGGCTGCAAATCCATTTTGCCTATCATGTGTGTGAGAAACCACGTGCACACAGATTCAGGGCACGAGTGAAGAATGTATTCTCCAAAATACTCCAGGATTTAAGAGACAGAACCAACATCGGACCACTTGTTGAGGACATAAAATCTGTCAATTTAAATGGATCTATTTCTGTGTTACTTTTGATCTTTTATCTCTTTAAGAACAAAAAATCCAATCTCAGCTAAGGTTTCTAAACAGTGCAGGCAAAATGGCAATATTCAGTAACTGCAGAGAGGGCTCTTGGTGTGGTGGAAGAGGGTCACGGTCACACCCAGGCTGATGTGGCGACTTATGAGGTGTCTGTGATCATTGTTGTCCAGTTGTCCTGCTTGTCCCAAACTAAATGCCTAACATTTAGACAGCTACACCTGGATCACAGGAGTTCTGGTCTACAAGCCAGATGCTGTAATTTACCCTGCCACTAAACCAGCCCTGGATAAAGCCTGATATTTTCAAGGTCCGTCATAATTTCAAAAATTCCAAAACCACCTTAATTTATAGAGTAGGTTCAGCTACAGATTTCTAAGCCACCCTATGTTTTTAGAAAAGGGAGTCCGCATTTCAGATCACCTAAAAAGCCAGTTCAGCTCCCTCAAAATCTGTGGAAGGTTTATGCCTAGACTAAACTTCGCAGTTTGAATCAAAATGATGGATGCTATATTAAAAAGCAAAACAAATCACGACATATGTCCAAACATTTTGGAAAGAAAAGGTATGGTTTGATGCAAAGTCACGGTCACATCTGAAGATGTGGCATTGCACTGTGAATTAGGATGCAATTTCCCTCCCAATTTGAGCCACCGAATGTGTATTAAGTCCTCAAAAAGTCCATTAACACTTTGTATGCCTTAGTTTCCCTACCTGTAAACTCATGAAAATACTGATTGTTCATCTTTGTGTTACATTTGGACATCTATTTATGGCAAAAAGTGTTTATATATGGTGAGGGACTCTTGCCTTTTCTTTGCTTCCTCAGCTTTCCTCAGAGAAATGCGACTTGGTTTTGATGCTGCTGGCTTCAAACAAAACATTGCAAAAATAATGAGAGGGGAGAGAGTGAGAAATTTTTTTTTTTTTTTTAAAAATGGATTGAGCAGTTCCAAAAGCTTCAACCCTTCAAGTGGCTTTTCTAATTGGGGACACTATTGATACAAGAAGGCAGAAAACGCATCCTGGTAAACACGGCCTGCGAGCTGAGCTGTAGTAACTCACCCGTACATGTATATCAATTAAATGGATGCATTTCTGTGAAAGATAAACGCCCCCCTTCCCAAGGACACCGGCCAGGCCACGTGTGTGCGTGTGTGTGTGTTTTTTGAAGGCTGACAAGGCACCTCGGCCATTTCCTCGTTTTGAGGCCTACCCACGGACCACTGCACCGGCCCCCCTCTCTGAAATGTTATTATTCTGTCGTTGAGCCCTTCTTCGGTCAGGATGTTACTTCATTTCCACCTTTTGTCTCAGGTTGAATGTGAATGATGCTCTTTCAGCAATATACGGTCGCTCGAGCTCCCCGCTGCAGCCTTACATAAATATACAACACCCGTCTCGGCCTATAACTCACTTCAGGCCTGGAAAAATAGTGACTTCCTTTATTGGCCAGATTCTTTCGCAATTCCCAACAGCTGTATGTTTTCACCTCCGAGGATCCTTATCTTCAAGTTTCCATTTGTCTCAGCACTATTCCAGTGGATTGCCAATAAAAATGATTCCCATTTTTATAACCCCTGAGAATGCAGGGAGCAGGCTTTCCAGAAAAACCTATTTTTTAGCAGAAAAAAAAAAAAGAAAAAAAAAGGCTCCTTGCAACTTACCAGAAGGCAGGATTTAGCCTTCACAGAAATATTTGAAAGTGTGAAACTTCCTAAGCAATCATCGCGACTCCGCAGAGATGGGAACGGAGACTTCCAGCAATCTCTAATGCTGTTCAATCAAGGACTCTTAATTTTCCATTTGAGCAAGAGGAACGGCTGCAAATGGAACATTTATTAACACATGCGCCTCACACGCACAGAGCGCGCTATATTTACAAAGAATTAAACTTGAGAGCATGAAATAGCCTTGTAACCATATGACAAAGATACACTTAAAGAGATGTAAACACTAGGTGCAGGGAAATTTGCCAGGTTAGAGTCAGCTGTATCACTCTGTTTTATTACTATACAACTGTTTACTGAGAAAAGACAGATGATTGCTGATATAGTCTGTGTGTTATCATAAGGGCTTGCTTGGGAGCTCTTTGTGACTGACAATTGCTACAGCCCTATGCAAAAACCTGGCCTGGGGAGTTGTTTTTCTTTTAATTCTTCTCTGTCCATCATTCCAAAGCATTAACAATTCTTTTAGAAAAGCAAACTAGCAAAGCATCCTGAGTGTTTTGTATCACTCCCGTGAGACAGTCACTAAAGAAGTTTAAATCATTCTTTCTTTTTCTTACAGGGTTATTGGTTTTGGTTCTTCCGAGGATAAATTTTTTAAAGCCACTCCCCTGTCCGGGCTATGTAAGTCCCAGGTTCAGGCAACCCTTCCCTGCTCAAGTCTTAGAGAAAACACTGTGAAATATCTTTATAATAGTTCTCAGCTCCAATTCAGCCACTAACAACTCCTAGCAGTGGCTCCTAAGGGGAGGTGGTGTTCCCGTGTCTCCCTGGAGATGTGCAAAGCTGCCATCAGGTTGCCCTAAAATGAGTTTGAAGGAACCCAAAAGAGGAGCCAATGCAGCATGTGTGCCTCTCTCATCTGCTTCATCTCCGTGACTAAGAAAAGGAGTTTCAGATATCTGAGAGAGAAGGTTTAAAGCATATTATGCTTTCTTTACCCTGAGCGTGGTCACAGCGACAGGGCTGCATTGTGAGACAGCCTTCAGCAGTGCTCTTTGCTGCTTCCAGGAGCAGGGCCCTGAACTGGGGCTGGAGAGCAGGAGGGGGCAGAAGGTGAGCAGGGAAGAGCTATGCAGGCAGGTGTAAACCATCCCCCCCATCTCCACCACGGCAGACATCTGCAGAGCAGGGAATTCAAGCCCCAGTTCATCCCACTTCAGATACCCGAAGCACTTAAGTTATGAACCAAATCACTCTAGGCTTCCTCTATAGTCAACGGAGAGAGCAAGAGGGATGTTCAGAAGGGCCAAATCATCCCTCAGCATTTCTTCCAGCTGGGATGAACCCAGGCCTTGCTATCTGCTGTCACTGAACCAGAAACCTGCCATCACCTCCCCCTCTTTACCATCTCTCTTCCCTGGTTTGTGACAAAAATTTTGGCCTGTGCTTAGGTTCAAGTATTTTGCCGTGTCTCGCCCGGGGACAGGAGGGGAAGGGTTCTTTCCTTATGGGTTCCTGATCTAAATGAATTATTGCGAGGCACTTTTTTTTAAAGCCTTGGAAAGGGGATTTGAAGCTATTGTATTTATCTGACCGTTATGAGCACTGTAAAACATGCTGTTTCACATTGTAACATAAGCTCTTTTTTAAAGTATGCCCAGAGTATTTGTAATTGTTATCAGGCCCAGATGTATCCGAGTGTCAGCATGAAGCACTGAGAGTTGGCTCAGATGTACAGAATGTAATTAGCTCAAAGCCCTGTGCGCTTAGTTTGTAGTGGAAGCACAGACTGATAATAAAACCAAAAAAAAAAAAAAGAAAGTGGCAAAGGTTAAAATCTATTGTTCACAGTGCTAAAGCTGTTCTGGGGGAAGCCAGTGCTGGCTGCTGCAGTGCTGGAGTGCTCAGACTCCAAACGAGATCAGAAGTGAGCCAGTGACAAAGGTTAGTTCAAAATAGGTGATGATAGACTAACATTAAATTGACATTATTCTCACAATAGTGGCCCAGACATTTGTTCTATCTAGTCTGGTATCCTGCCTCTGGCTTGCGCCAATCCCTCATGTGTCCGGAGGAAGAATAGCGTATGATCCACACACCCACTTCCCACTGAGCTTCCAGTGACTTGTGAAATCCCAGATGTGGAGGGAGAGTGGTGATGGTACAAATGGTTCCTGAGCTGCATGGGAACCATCTATTGACTGATGTATTCATCTATATGGCTGCCAACTTGCTTAGCTTGGGTATTTTTTTGTGTGTTGTTTTGTTCATATCCAGGAAAAATCTGATTTTCTGATAGACGCTGACTGGGAACATATGAACATCCCTCATCTCCACCTACTGCTGCCCTCTACTGAGTGGGAGCAGAAACACGTGTCCGGGTTTTGGGAGCCCAACGCTGCCTAAATTAAAAAGAAGTCTCCTCTCGCTTGAGTGACTTTGAAGCAGGTGGATTTGATCTCTATCCCTACAGCCACTATGACATTTCCAAAGGCTGTTTTGTGCACTATGGTGACAAGCATGACTTTCCGAGGTGGCTACCAGCTCGTTAAAATACAGACACTTTCTGGGCTGATTGTTGTTAAGGAGACAAATCTTAGCACTTGCAAAAAGCTCTGATAGTTACAGTGCTCTGCACCGATATAATGCATAGAGATGTGGGTGTATTTAAATTTAGACGTGTGCACTTGCATCACATTCACAAATGCAATAAACAATATCTAATAACATTAATAAGGCACAGGCACATACCAGTGCACAACAGGAAATTCAAATCCGAGGGTGACACACTGATCTCAACCCCCTCTGTTTAGAAAAAATAAGTCAGAACAGCTTGAGTGAAGGACAGAGTGTCACAGCCTTAACTTGAACATTTCCTGGCTTTTGTTGGTTTGTTTCACAGCCTTCACATTCCTTAAACATAGGTTTGTTTGATTTTAATTTCCTTTTCTTGGTTAAAAGAATGAAGAAACATGTTTGAGGGGTGCCCTGAGCATGATTTCTTTTAACAGCCACAGCTGAAATTTCCTATGTTTGTTTTTTCTTTTACAATGTTTAGTGTTAAAGACGAACTTCTGGGGAGGTGATGCAGCCAGCGACAGAGTGTGTGTTTTGAGACAAGAAGGACCGTCTCAGGGCTATGCTGGTCATCCAGCACGTGGTGGACTTTGATTCAAGTTCTTCTTCTGCCACAGACCTTACCAAGGGGCCTTAATCAAGCCATTGCATGTTAGGCTCTGCATGGGGATTGTGGTGGTGCAGTGTCTAATTTTGCAGTATTTGTTTTGCAGGTGGTTAAAAAAAATAACATGTGGGTTACTTAAAAAAAAAAAAAAGTGGGTAAACCCCATCTGTTTGGGCCACATGAGAGAAGGGTCAGCTTGTCTTAGTCAGCTTGAAAGCAAGTCCAGTTACCTGCATTTCTTTTAAAATTTTCACACTGGAGTGTATCAGTGCCGCTATCTTAAATCCCATCCTCTCCAGAGCTTGACAACCTTAGACCTTGCTTCACAGTTCAGATCCACCATCCGCAGCCCCTTCCCAGTTGCATATCATATGATAATATCACATAAATAAAAAGTTCTACTAAGTGAGATCCTTCTTTTCACTTTCAAATTGCTGTTATTCCCACACTTTATCCCTCCTACTCACTCCTTTTCTCTAAAAAGATTCCTGTAGAGGTACAAGAAGCTTGGCCACTGCTCCATTGCCCTCTTCATATTTTCCCACATAGAGCTACCTCTTGCAACTGTATTTCAAGAGTTCACCTTACCTCCACAATGCTATTTTTGTTGTGACTCTTCTAATCCAATTACAGAGGGATCATTCATGTACTTTCTATTTCTCTGGATTATAAAAAGAGACCCAGAAAGCTAAGAAAGGATTGCAGAGCCATCAAGAAATGGGCATGATATAAAGGAGGGAGAGAAGTGAAGGGGAGGGAAATTTCCAGTGGCATTGGCTCCTTTCATTGATGCTCATGAGGGGAATAGTTTCTGAAAGACTCTTAGTCCAGAGCCTGGATGCAAAGCCCGGTGAAGGTTATAAAATCACATTAGTGGGTGCAGTAAAATAGGTCTACAGGATGCTCCAAATGGGTTATCTATAACAGTGAAATAGCACAAGGGCAGAGATGAGGGGAAAATGGCAGCTTTGAAATGACTTCAAGAGCTTCTCAGACAGGGAATTCTCCCCACCCACTCTGTTCCCTCTCTCCCGGGATTTTGCTGGCTCTCACACCTCCAATTACTCATTAATTTTTCCCCCTCTAGCCTCAGTTCTGCAAAGTCAACATGGCTTATGAAAATCAAGTTGTATTCTGTATACTTAATACATCATCTCTAAGAATAATCATTTTGGAATCTGAACTTGTTTCTGTTATCTGGCTCAGCTTGACAATGATTTATGAAGCAGAAAACAAGACAGCTTCATTTTCATAAGGCAGCCTGAACCTTCTGGACAAGGAAGAGCTCTGAAAGTTGTTTTGACTAGTAAACTGAAACAAACATGACACAAAAGTCAATACAACTGCAACATCAGCCTCTCATTTTACAAAGTAACTTTCCTTGGCTAGAGCAATCTGACAGTCAAAATGTTGTGATATTCGATAACATCCTGCATCTTCACTAATTACAACTGCAGGGTACTTGCCGTGATGGACATTTTAGATGCAAACGAAATACATGGCAGCCATTCACAAAGCATGTCTGGTTAGCAGTTAAAAGGACACTGTCATCGCATTTGGCTTACATTTTATTCCTGTAGATAGAGATATTACGCATTGTATTTGAACATTAATCTGGATTTATATTAGCTCTCTGAAAATATAAACTGAGTTATGTGAATCTGTACATGTTTATTTGGCGATGTGTGTGTTGAAATACATGTGATTGATTCTTTGGAATTTCATTCTATATTCGCTGCCATTATGCAGTACTGAGAAACTCGAAGATGCAATTCCCATGAAGATCTCAGAAAAAGCCTTGCAATTTTAGTTCAAGTAGACTCTTCACCCATCTCTAGTAATATAAAACATATGGGATATGCCAGAGACAATGTAGAGATATATATATCTACTGCTTAACTTATTGCATCTCCTGTTAATGTGTAATAAGTAATACAGATAGTACAAATGTTTCCATATTAGCTTAATTTATTTTGAGCCTTTCCTTAATGATTTATAAAACCAACCAGGAAAGTGAGCATGGTGGAAAACATGAAATGAGGCAGACAGAAAATTTTTGAGTTATTTAAACTGTCAGTAAAAAAGATTTATTTTGTATTATGTCTAAACAGACACCCAGAAAGTGAAGTTGGTCTATCCACTAACATTATGCAGACCTAGTTGAAATATTTTGAAGTATACTTTTTAAACTAATGTTAACTCTCTAGATTGTTATTATTGTTACATGTAATGCTTTAGATAAATATATTATAGTTTTTATTTGATGGTATCCATTCAAAGTTTGCCTTTCATCCAGGTTAAACTGGCGCTAAATTGATCCAAATTTTGAAACAGTATATTTACAAAACAGACCTGTGATTGCTGAGGAAAATCTATTAAAGAATATGGTCGGTCAATTTTATGCAAAAAGTGTCTGTTCCAACATTTCTTGAAATCAACTTCCAGTGGACCCCTAAACAGAGCCTAGAAGATACTGCTGCATATTGCAGCCCTTGAGAAAGAGTGCAACGGCAAGGAGTTGCTTATTTACTCTTTTACTTGCTTTATCATGAGAAGGGCTTCCAAGAAAGCAAAGCTGGGCTCTGCAAGGCCTTTTCTCTGTTCTCACCAGAGCGATCAGGAGTAGCTCCACTTTAAATCCATATGCCTGCACGGTCAGAAACATCTCCAGAATTGCTCTTCGCCCTACCAGTCTGCCTCCCTAGAGCACTTCTTATTAGTATTCTCTAGCTGTGAGCTTGCGTGCAGCTCCACTGATTTTTACAACGCGTGGTTCATGGTGTAATCTCATGTATGGGGGCCAGGGTACCCACGAGCACTGCGATAGGTGTGCGGGCTGGCAGGGGACATGTGCGTAACTCTGGCGAGCCAGTGGGGAGTTGTCTCCGCGGTGCTTTTGGGGTATAATATATCTTCCCTTCCCTTCCTCCCTCCCAAATGTGATTTTTCCTGCCCTTTATTTCTTCAGATCAGTAAAACCAAGAGCATAGGACACTTGGAGAATATTTGATTTTTGAAGCTTTACAGTTAAGTCAGTCAAATGTGGGCTAAAAAGCACTGATGTTTCAGTTCCAGCATCAGTACGGAAGTAGATTGTGTACTTGACTTTAACAATCTTCCAAGATATAAAGCCATTTGACTGAGGTCATACTTAAGATAATAAAACTCTCTTTGATGAGGTTCATTTACATATTTGTTTTCCTTGCCTGAGCCCATTTTTTTGTATAGATTTAGTGCAGTTGTTTACAATGCTGGAATTTTTATGATTAAGGTCATACATGAGAATATTTACAACATCAGAAATAAACACGACTCCTATTTAAGAAGCATATCCTGTTCCCAAATGAGATCCAAGCCCTGCTTATAATGTCATGCATTTGCAGAGCACTTAATAAATGTTTATTTTCAAATACAATTATAAACAATTCTTGCATTGTTGCGGTAGGACGTGGACTTTACATCTCTTGTCATTAGCACAGTAGATAGCCATTAGGCAATATATGCCTCTTTTAGAGGTAGTTTGACCTCCAACCCTGTCTGCAGAGGGCAACCCCTTGCTTTGTGACACCCTGGCTTGCAAATGATGCTTTAACTCATATCTCAAAGGGTCCAAGGAAAGGCTCTAAATAAATAAATGCACGCATACATATCTTGGATATTTAAAAGAAATTAAAGTTAGCATACAAGCTTCAGGCCACCATTACCTACGGAGAATGATGAATTTTGGGTGATGGGGCATGCGGTCAGTTGAAAAAGCAGTGATATCACTAATGTTTTCAGAAAAGTGACCAAGAGCTTGGGTTTGTTTTGTTTGTTTTGTTTTGTTTTCAAGCTCATGGCCCCTGCCCCTTTGTATGAAATCCACAGACATTCTGGCAACAGACCTCTCTTGTTGGAGGGACAGAGAAGAAAAAAAGAATCACCAGAAAAAACAATGGGGAGATGTAACACGTGCACTGTAATTAGATGAGGAAGCCATTAATTATGTTGTTTCCAATATCCTCTAAAAGGGTTGCCCACCCCTAACTACATATTTATACATATTTACTTGTTAATCAATAAAGGAAAATGGCTACATTATTTTGATTAAAACATCAACCAAATGTGTGGCAATAAAATCAAATTTCAGGGGGAAGGTAAAAAAAAGAAAGAAAGAGAGAGAGAATGAGAGAGATAGCTATGTGTGCCTTCCTCCAGACCATGATATATGATATTTTCAGGCTGCTAGGAGAGCAGACACATTAAGAAAATAGTGCTAATGATATTAAAGTACTTTACAAGGCTTGTTACTAAGCGCTGACAAACCTGTCAAGTGTATAATGTAGGAGGCTATTGTAGCGTTCTCAGAAAACCATACCTCTGCCCCATTTCAGTGCAATCTCCTAATAATGGAGCTGCTATAAATTCTAGCCAGCAATGGGACAGACTCCTGGCTTCTCACCCCAATGTGAAGACATGATAAATATAAAAGAAAATGGCTGTCAGTTTTGGCGCCCGAACCTTATTACAAAGTCTTAATCTTACTGGCCTCAGCACCTTTTATCACCGCCTTGTTATGAGCTGATGGCTTTTTTATTTGCTGGGAGATGGAGGATGTGTCATTTGATGTCCTTTTATGTAGCCACTGCTCTGTCCTCTCATGGAAAAAAAATCTTTTTTTATATGTTTATTACAGTAACCGATTAAACGCAAGGCTCATGCTGTGTTTGGTGCAAGCATCTTCCTGGTTGATTTTTGCAGAAGCTCGGGTTAGGTAGTCATATGCAGAGTTATTAAGAATGTGGGCACAATGAAGTGTTATTTTTATTTTCCAGCTCCTGGAGTGTTGGCATCGCTGTTGGTGTTATTATTTATTATTATTTATTGTTTTGTTTTCCGTATGGATTTTTCCCTCTTGCCAAGGTCAGGAAGAAACCGTAAGTCCTGGCTCATTCTCTTTCACTTTTTTCCTCTCTCTCTCCCTCTTTGCAAGTGTCAGCCACAAAGATGATGGGCCTGTAAACAAAGTTTGACTCAAAACTCAGCTCAGGTTCAATCAGTTTGAACTTTAAGATGAGATATCTCACAATTATCTAAATATTATTCCTAAACCTCACAGCTGACTTCCTGTCTTCTTCGTTTATGGCAAACAAAAGACTGAACTCCACTTGAAACAATGACCCTGTCAGAGCCCTTATCCCCCCAAGAACTGCAGCAAAGTGCCAGCATCAGGTACTTAACTCAAGATGACATTGATGGGTTGCTTTCAAGCTGTGGCCGGAGACTCCATCACTTGTTCTTATCCTCAATTTGAAGACGGGGCGGCCTACTTTGTTGCTGCAGAGGAGTCCCCTCCCTCTGATTTTTGTCTGCCAGATGGTGACCAGGCTCTGAGCAGGGCTGGACCCATTAGCCGAGCTCCCCATCTAGCGGCTGCCAGCGTCAGGGGTCTGGGGGCCCGGCAGGCAGGAGCTGAAGCAGGACCTGTCGCCCTCCAAAGGCCAAAGCTAAACCAGGGAAGAGGGCAAAAAGAAAAAAGGGAAAAAAAAAAAAAAAAAAAAAAGAGAAAAAGAATAGGTTTTCCAACCAAGTATCAGTGAGGGGAAGTTTGTCTCCTATGCGAGTCAGTCTGGGCTCCTCTGTACTGTACATCGGCTTTCCCAAGACCCTCACACCAGCTGCAGATACTCACAGCTCATGAGGATAGAGGGTACATGTGCACACAAATGCACACAAACATCCCATGCTCCGTAACACAGAAATGCCCAACAGAAATATGCACGCAGCCTCCTGTGCCTACTCCTATTTCCTAAAGGCTCGATAGGCAATGGCCATATTTAACTGATCATCATGCAGGCACATTTTCAAGGAAGCTCCTTGCAAAACGTGATTTACAATCTAAATGGATTTAGGAGACAATGCAGTAGGAACAAGAAACATAAAGATGTTTAAAGACATCTCTAACTTGCCTCAGCAGATCAGTGGCAGAGCTAGGAATAAAACATTCCTGAGTCTGGGACTCGCCTGAGCCAAACTGGCTGTTCTCCTTCTAGGTTTATTAGAAGAATTGTCATGTAGATCCTGATATATATGACGTGAGGTTTATTTTTAGCCTACAACTCACAAGCAATTAGGTTCCTATGAGTTGCATGGAGCTAGGCAGTTGGGTAAAGGATGGAGACCCTACAGATCCTGATTATGAGAAAAGTCTGAGCCTGAGCTCACACACTATTAGACATCAGAAAATGTGCAGGGGATCAAGTGCCTCTCACCCTCCCCCTTGCTCAGTACTGCCCCGGCTCTGGAAGGAATTTCAATATGAGCTCTCCCCATCCTGGAGACCATGCTCAATCATCCATGAGAAGTTTGGTCAGTTCTGCTGCATAATGAGCTGTTGTATAGCCCAGGGATGAACACAGCTGGAAGGTTGAGGGGTAGACCCTACGGTGAAAGGATCTTTCTCTCCCTTACCAGTTGCTGGGCATGTGCTGTGTTGGTGTTGCTAAAGGGGAAGGGTAGGAGAGCCACAGCTTCTTAAGCGTGTTTCCTTGAAGATGTATCTGGTGATAGACATATTAGACTGTGAAAGAGGAATGAATGGTTTGACCAGGGATATGCAGGGATACACTCAAAGTTTCCTACAATTGCATCTATCACATATAATGCCACTCTGAATGTCCTTATATCCTGGGGAAAAGATGTCTCAATATCCCTTATTCTGGGTTATCATCCTGTTGTTAATATGCAGCTAAAGTAAAACAAAATGGGCCTTAATACGTCCTGGGGTATTAGCTTGTTGCATATCTTTGGAAGTGTGTTTGCACTTTAAAAGCAACCTTCAGGGTGAGAGAGCACAGGAACAGTGTGATAGTTACTGTAATAAGGCACTTGTGGTTTGCTACAGCACAAGGGGAAGAAAAACAATTGATGAAAAACTCAATAGGATGGGAAAGGCAAATTGCTTTGCTGGAGATTTAATTAAAAAGGAAACAGCCCTCCCCATTTAAAGGTCGGTTTGCACCCCTTAAATTACAAAAAGAACTCGGGGCTGAAATCAACACGGGATGCATGTTAATAAGAGAGAGCAGCAGGCTGCAGGACTGATCCAGCTCTTCTCAGGCAGGGCTAGCAGGCTGCGAGACATGGCCAGTGCATGCCAGCTATCGCTGGGACCTCACTCCTAGTGAAAGATAGGCACTGGCTACTACAGAAGCTGCCGACAGCAGATATGATGCTAACCTGGATCACGCGAAACGTGCAGAATGAAATATGATGTGGCTTAAGTCTCTGTTTGCCATCTTCGTCCTCCTATCTCCCACCCCTCCTCAACAGCCCTTTATATATTACTGTTGGCTTTGTGCAGCACTTTCAGTGCCATGAATGCCTCTCTCCCATGGGAGAACTTGATGAAGGTTATCCATTGTCACCCAGTGTTATACTGGGATGTCAGGACACCTTGAATAAACGGTTTACATGAGATGTTGCCTCTAAGTGCATCCTCGGAAAAACTGTCATTGCCCTTTGCTGAGAAAGTTAACATCATAAAGTGAAGGCTGCCTCCGACCAAATGGGAATGACATTGCAGATTAAGGGCTCTTTAAATTATGCATTTAGTTCAGACTCCCGGGGAGACAGTATATGAGATAAAGCTAGCAGACTTACTCTGCAGTGTGGCTCTGGAACCAAAGACATTTTTAAAACATTTTTCCAAAGAAACTTCTGTAGAGGTAAAAAATACCTACCCAACAACAACAAATCCAAAACAACAAAAAAACTTGGTCATATCTTTAAGTGCACGTATAATTCAAATGAGGAAAAAAGGGAGAAGTGAAGAAAGGGGAAAGAAAATTTCTCAGGGCTTCAGCAAGATGGTGACTATATCCCAGTTTTAATGATAGGATTTTGATTTATGTTGGAATTCCTGTTAGCAGAACCAGGATTATGCTTCCCAAACATTTATTAGATTGAAAATTCTCTTATTTGCTTTCCAGGCTGATCACACCCATATATTCAATGTCCCTGGCAACACTGAAGTATTCAGGGCATCCTCACAGTTTGTGCCTGCTGAGACAGATTTGAGCAAAAAACCTCTTGGTTCCCCTGTTTGCATGCAGCTCTGTAACCTGTAACTTCCTGCCTTCATTTAGCAGAGTTTAAATTGCAAATTCATGTTTCTTAAAAATGCTGTAACATCATAAGTGGGACAGTTTTATGACAGCTCTGAATTACCAGACAATACTGACACATGCCGCGTGCACTTACTTTGCCTACCAGTTATGGCTGTATTTATCTGCCCATATGTCACTCTGTGTCTAACGCATCTATTTACCACGTTGAGATGGATATTCCACAATTGAGGGCTCTTAGTGCATCCTTTAGAATTTAAAAAAAAGAAAACCAAACTCGTTCCTCAGATAATTTATTTTATAGGTGATAGTTCTGGCTTTTTTAGGGATTTTGCATACATCTTTTTGCAGTTCCTTTATTTCCAGATGACACTGATTTGGAACTCTTCCCTGACAGGCAAAATGGGCTGGGTCTTTATTTTATTGATGGTAAAACACAGAGACAGCACTCACAGGCATCTGTAGGTGAATCTGGGTTGGCTTATGCAGAAGACATACTCCCTTGGCTGGTGGATTGACATAAGAATTCAAAATGAACCTTCACTGAAGATTTGCCACTCTTCCTCACCCTCTTTCGCTCCTCCACAGACTCACACACACAACCCACAGTGTTGCGAGCCTCCCTGCCCTGCTTTCGTGCAGCCGACTGGCACCAACTGGCCAGGTTTCTGGTGAAATACTCAGAGAAGACGTTCCCAGCACAAAGTCACTGGTGACCAGGAGGGACAGGCAGCTGGGGGAGAGACATTCAGTCTGCAGTTCCACGTGGCCATTGCAGCCAAATCAGTTTTAATAAGCTTTGAGGTTCCTCCTGAATTTTTTGCCCAAATTAGAAAAATTGGCAATTGGCTGGTAGCTCTCCTCTCCCTGAGGTGACAAAACCTGGGTGCAATGAGGCATTTTTATTTTTCATTTTATGCTAGGAATTTAATGTGGTTTTGTAGCTTTAGTTGTATTTCTAAAAAGCAGGCAGTAAAAGTTCCAAAAAACTTATAAGATTGTCAAATTTGCAGAAGATAAATATATATATGTAAGCATGCACACATATATGGAGAGAGAGAAAAAGAAAAAGAGGCATAGAGAGAAAGAGAGAGAGGCATATATATATTTAGATGTATGTATATTTTGCATATATATAAATACTCATTTTTTCAGGACCTTTACCCAGAGGTATGATCTGCTTTGACCAATATTCCCGGCATACATTGCGTTTTACTTTTCATTGTTTTGAGCCAGAATTAAGGTGATCTTTATTCATCCAAAAGAAACCAAAATGTTCTGTTCACATACACCAACAGATGCAGCTCCCTATGATTCAAACTCTGCACAAATTTTGCCTGAGCTGGAGTTGCCTATACTCTAAAGGAATCATTTCTGCCGTCACAGAAGTGCTGCCATTTTGCGGCGAAACGCAGCAACTTCGCAATGAAGCACAGAAACACTTCACAGTAAGCCAGGCCCAGGTCTGAAAAGTAGTATGTCCAACAGAGATCCCCAGGGATAATTTTGGTCAGTGGATTATTTAGACTTAGGCTGAGGTTTTTTCTTCTGAATCTCTATCTTGCAAAAGGTTCCATAGGTCATTAACACCTGCAAGCTGGTTTACCTCATGGTCAAAAGTTATCTGCTCCTACCACACAAAGCCATTAAAATTGCTCTTTGGGTGCAATTCAGTGATTCTGAGGACTGTCACTGCTTCAATCTGCTACTGCTTTCTTGCAGCATTTGAAGCTTGAACATCTGCATCCCGTTGGAGAAAGTCTGGAAGCCAGGTATTGACCAGATCTGACTGCTCACGAGAGTTCAGAAAAAGATGAGACAACCTCCTCCTTCTACAGATAAGGAGAAATACGACTTTTTTTCCTCCACTTACTAGACAGACAGGAAAATTACTCCTTCAAGGTAGAGCAAGAGCAATTGCACTATCCCCTTAATCAGTACTTGCAGCATATCAAGCTCATCATCTTGATGGTAATAGCTGTTTGACAAGTCAGGATAAAAGTGATAGTCTTCTGAAAATGAGATAACAATCCAGTTTAAAAAGGAACCAAAAGAAACGAAAGAAAAAAAAAAAAAAGAAAAAGAGATATGACCCAGTGTAAGGTATCTTTTAATTTAATTTCATCCGAGGATAACAGTTTGCCCAAAAATGTCTTCCGTGAGTCACGTATGGTATTTCAGTCTGTCATCTTGTATTGACCTGGCTAACATGGAAATATACTGCGCTGAGCTTTTGTCAAGCTTACCAGCTTGGTCTAAAATTTGATGATTTCTTTTTTAGACCATAACTGTGCTGAGCTATCTGCTTCCACTTTCTTCTCTCACATGCAGAGAGCTCAAAATGGAAAATTCATCCAAATGCAAAAAGAAACAGCATGATCTGGCTCACAGCTCCTCAGAAATACAGGCAAAATTGAATTTTACTGTTTTCCTAAAAGTGAAGGCCCAGAGTCAAGCCAATGCTATCATGGAAAAGGGAAAGGGAAATGGCTGCAGCAGAAGCGGAATGAAAGGAGCCAGGCAGAGCAGCGACAGGGAAACGTGCCATTCCCGCTGTTATAACAATTCTAACGCTGTTTTATTTTAGCAACAAGTAATTTTAAAAAGTTATTTGCAGACTTTCACAAGAGTCAACTGCAAGAAATGGTTTCTTGTTTGTATTGATAGATTGTGATATAATTATTTCGCATTATTCTGTAACTGAATCAGTAGAAATGAGTTCAGTCTTGACTTGGTTAATTCTGAGGAGAGGTACCAGTTGGGCAGGTTGCTGGTCTTTAACTGCTGAAGTGTCTCTGAGAATTTAGCTTCCAATTCAAATATTTATAACAGCAGAATTAGTTTTCTGGGAATCTTCTCTACTCTTTTCTTTAAGGTAACTAAAATAATAAATTAAAATACCCACTCTGGTCTATGAGTATTCCTGACAGTGAACTTGTTCCTGGAAGCAGAAGGGGAGAAAATACAATCAAAACAAATGTATTTAAAACTAAATAAATCTTCATACAGCTTTGTTTGAACATTTTGTCTCCTCTGGTATTTGCTCTGCTCTGGTTGTTGCTTCCCATGCTTCTGTGATCAATCTCTCTATGCCGTTAAAACTTTGCCACCAGAACACTACCCTAGAACACAGCAAATTCTGAGAAATTCAGTGTTAGTGTACTCCAGCAGTGGGATCAGTGATTTCTTACTGACACCCCCCCCGGCAACTCTCCACCTCCTGAAAGAAAACCAACAAAAACCAGACAACCAAAACCAACCCAGAACAATGGTCTGTTTTTAAGCTGGAAAAGGAGTATTTCATGGAAGCCGTGGTATACAATCTACGATCCTAGAAGTTGTGCCAAATGGGCACGAGAATGGGAAGTGGAGAATGACCAGGCATGTGTTCTTACAGTGCGTTCAGTAGATTGAAAGCAATCCTAAAGAAATTAAGCTGGGATTTTCACAAGCATGACCCTCCTTGCAAGATTTCCTGCATTTTCAAAATCTACAAGGAATTGGATACTTTTAAACCCGTTCTTGAAATCTGTGGTGTCACCAAGGTAGTTTATACCTTTTACTTTCCCCACACATCATCTTGCTCTAGGAACGCCCTTAATCTTCAGCTGTTTGCACTGGTAGGACCTTCAGATCCTCTGCAAAGTCCTACAAACACATAGGACTATGTTTGTTGTTGAGAAGACCTTGTAATCTAAACAGATCAGACAAGGTAAGAAGAGAAATGGAATCACATTAAGGGATAATGATTTGTCCATGCTCTTAAAGAACTCCTTGGCGTCAAAGTAAGCCCAAATCTCTGCCTGAGGCCTTACTGTCAGCTAGCCAAACAGATATGGAAAGACTAATAAAAATCAGTCAATATTTAGATGGTGCCATAGTATCTTATTATTTAATGAAACAGACTGGGAAAGCAGGAAAGTAGATGCAATGCACTGAAAGAGCTGTATTTCAGCAGGATCCTTCCTTTATGAAGATGAAGAGGGAGGCACTGGGGCAAGGAGCATTTTTTTCACTGTCTGATGACACTTAAGCCAAAGTGTTTTGAACAACACTAATTGCCCCTCGGATTTCTACACTGCTTTATGACAGAGCAAATATTGCCACAGAGATTTCATTTCTTCCTGGAAGAATGTTTTATACTGGCCACCTGTTGATCCCCCATTTCTATTTTATTTTTCCGTCCTCTGGTTGATTTCTGTTTTCAGCAGCATGTTGCAAGTTCTTTAGCCTGATCAATAGTCCCGATGTAGTGAGGTGGAGGTTTTTAACCAGCGTGACAGTCTGTCTCTCTCCAACACAACAGCAGACCCTTAGCAGGATCTCTGCTCAGCGTGAAGAGGTTATCTCTGAATACAGGTAACCGGCTGCTGAAAGCCATTTAGAAGATTTTTGGAGAAGAGGTGGTCACAGGCAGGCGAGGTCTCTAACCCACGTTCCACCCCGGTAACACGAGAAACTCTGTAACTTATATCATTCTGAGTAATGTTCTCCACCACATGCAATTCACCTCCCTTTGTTTTTTTTTTTTTTCCCCTCCTTTTTCAGCTAGCTTTGTTGTTTGTGTGGTGTCAGTAGGAATGTGCTTGGAGCAGAGTTATATGGCATCATTTGGAGAAACATTGCGTTAATAACCAGAGTTCAAGGGCAAAGGATATAAACGGAGCAAATTACAAGTCTGAACAGATATATGGCTTTTGCTAAAAGGGACACAGGCTGCTACTTTTATTTACTGGGTGCTGGAGTGCTTGTAAAAAGGTGCAAGAAAACACGAATACATTTTTAAACGATACTTTGTAGTTTAGAAAAGCAATGCAAATTTTCAATCTAGAGAGAAGGAGTGTTTGAGGGGGGAAAAAAAAAAGAAATTGCCTACCCTTGTAGTGACTTTGTGTTTTTTAAATCTACAATACTCAAGCCCTAGAATCCTTCAGATGTTAGTGACCCAACTTTGCCCTGACTGAAATTCGGAGGTATTAAAGCAGACATTAACAATAAAACAATGGCAGGTTCAGAGCAACCATTCGTCTAACCTCAGCTGTAATTAAGTTCCTGCTTTGAATGGCTC
This sequence comes from Balaeniceps rex, assembly GCA_013401315.1. Lineage (NCBI taxonomy): Eukaryota > Metazoa > Chordata > Aves > Pelecaniformes > Balaenicipitidae > Balaeniceps > Balaeniceps rex. Next base: position 121,843 of record VYZW01039567.1, on the reverse strand, counting down.
AATCCACACCCTTGATCCTCTGGGTTCAGTCACCACCTCTCCGGTATCTCCGGATTAGGTGGTGAACCTCCTGCCTCCGTGACTCAGCAAAAACCCCAACCACCAGTCCCTGGAGGGATCAAAGTCTGCTAAAAGGCTGGGGAGTTTCAGGCAAATTCTGCCAGCTTGTCACAGGGTGGGATTATTTCATTTCACAGCCTGTAATACAATTTCATGTACTGCTATTGAGTGTGGCAATAACTAACTGGAACATTTTGTTTATCTGATTTTCTGAGGCTGCAGATTCATCACTAGTTTTATTTCATTCTTCTTAAGTGTTTCATAGTTTATTTTTTCTAAAATACAAGATACTACTGAAATTCATTTTTCTACTATTGCTAGACATACATTACTGCTGATTACCAGGCAAGATATATAATGCAGCCTATAAATAATAATCTCCTCTGGTGAAAGGATATCCAAAATAAAATCTTTCCTATTTCAAATTCTTTAACTCTCTATTTTTTTTAAATCAGCTCATTCTTCAAGCATTGTTTTTACAGCTTGTTCTACAAGTGTGCAAAGAGAAAAAAACCCACCAAACCCCAAACAGTTTAAAAAATGAATTTTCTGAAAACATCTGGTCTCCCTCCTTTGTCACAGTGCCACAGAAAATATTTCATCTAGCAAATTGCAGGTGATTTTTAAACACATAGGAGTTACAAAAATATTGAGGAAGATTTAGTCCCGTCTAAGAAATGTTTTATGATGCAAAAATCAATGCAAAAATGCACTTGTAGAGCATTAAAAAAAGAGAGAAAAATCATAAGCTTTGTGGGGAAGAAGAATGCTAGAGGAATGTTTCATTTCCCATTATTCAGCAAAAAGACCAAACTTTTCTTCTTTTTGCTGCTTGCAGTTTACGGGACGCTTGCTTGCTGGGTTCTGAGACTACATTTTTACACAAAACAGGGTCTATTATGATTTTAACGCCATACAATATAACAACAGATGTGCACATTTGAATCAGATCTAAGTAAGAAAAGCAGAGACTGACTATTTAAGTATGCAATTGAATTCCGAAGGGTTCATTTTTTTTTTTTAATATGCCGTGCACTGCTCACAGCAGAGATCACAATTTAACTCACAGATCAGGAGGGTTATATTTTATAACCAGTGTAAGCACCTGGGCTTTTTGGGGGTCTGTGGGCTGATTCCAGCAGTAGCACAAGCCGAGCCGCGCTCGGGAAGCGGGCTCTCTCACTTCTCTGCAACATGAAGCCTATCCAGTTTCCCATATGACATATTCTTTTCTCCCACTGGGACATAATAGAAACTAATCTTCAACATCTAAACATTCCGAGTCGAGTCCTTTTGTGAAGTCTTTTTATTCATTTCATTCGGTGCCAGTACAGTGCTGAGCCCACGTGTATTTACATACACGAAGAACCCTGCTGCTCCGAACTCTCCGCTCAGAAGACAGGGCAATTAATCATCTCCAAATCCTCCCGCCGCGCACGCGGCGGCTCCGACAGCAAGCATAACCAATCAGCCAGGGCAGGTGGGACGCGGACCGGCAGGAAAGCCTTGCACCCTGACCTGGCACCGGTGTGCTCCCTTCCTTTCCCCCTCTCATTGCTGAGTAAGAATAACACCATTAACAGTGTCCTTGTAATCAGCTCAACATATTAAAGTCAGGAACGGACAGGTATTGCTTTTGTGATTTTGGGAGGTCGCGTTTTCTCTCTTTCTGTCATTGTTTCTGAGAAGGAGCGCGGGGCACAGCTGAAAGCCAGCCTGTAACGTAGACAGAACGAGATGGTTTTGTGCTACCGTTTTCTGTTTGTGAATTGAATTTGCCTCGGTGGTCATGTGTTGCCTTTCGTAAACCAAAACCATCTGAGAGCCGGCAAGACCTTTTGGTAACAAAATAATTACCAAGCAATGACCTGGTTAATTGTACCTACCAGCTAAAATGGTGAGAGCCACGTGACTGTGGCAGCTTTGCTGAGAGCCTTCATCACGGACCTTCCCTCCTGCCGTGGGCAGTACGCTCATGGCCGTTACAGCACTCGCTACTTCTGTCCCCCTGCTTTTCTTGCCCCTACTTAATATTTGCCTTCTTACCTATCTTCCCTGCTGTATCTTCATATTTTTGTCATCCATTTTTCTCAATCTCTGGACTTAGATTCCTGTCTCACTTAAATGCTGCCATTTTCTTTTAGTGTCCGTCTGTCCATTTAGCCCACATGTGGCAGGACACCAGCGCTGACAGTGGTTTTCCCCTGTAACAGCCACACTTGCTCAGGGTTAAGCCCATAAATTTGCTACCGAATATTAATTCTCCAGAAGTGTAACTTCTTGGTCAGGCTTTCCTGGAGAGTCTCATCTTTTCTTTCTAAACCCATCAGGTATTCCTTTTTTTTTTTTTTTTAATGAGATTTTTTTTTAAGTTTCTATTTACAGCTCCTGGTGAAGCTTGCCCTTCAGCTGCATCTTACTAAGAGCATCTGTGATTTTGTCATTAAGTGTTCCGCAGATTATGATGTGCCAGGACAGGACATAGTTGAATTTGGAGCTGAATTAAAGTTCTGAACAATCTTAGCTGGTTTTAATTAATACAGTGGCAAAATGAGCCATTTTGTGCATATGAAAATTGTAAATGACTTCTTTTTTTAAAAATTAATTATGATACCAGAGATGTATTTGGTACTTGGTATATTGCGATTCTTCATGGCATTTTGAAGAAAAAAAAAATCACTAACTGAGATATATGCTGCCAGTTGACTCATAATTAGTTTCCCAATGAAACTTCAAAAATACATACCTTTAATATTCATCTGCTGAATATCTTAATTGTTTATAGAACTTTCCAAATCTTCTAGAGAAAAACCATACATAACCATGAGGTGTAACTGAGATTTCTAGCTCCACTGCTTTTGTATTCTTTGGGACAAAAATACTCTCAAACCAAGAAAACATCTTGGAGATAGGAGAGGAGTATGTCTTGAGTACAGATAAACCACATTGTTCTGCACCTTCCTTTCCAGGAAAGACAGCTGACTGTCTTCCTTATCTTTAATCACACCCCAGACATGGTTGTTCTAGGCAGAAATTAGGCAGTGTACAGAAAACTGGAGAAACCCCAGGTTTTTGAGGAAGGGGAGAAGGGGGAAAGCTCGAAGCATTCCCTGTCTGCCTGAAATGATGACATTTGTGTCCTTGCAGAGGACCTACTTATTTTGGTGAGCTCCAGCTTACCTAAGCTATCCTATTGATTTCAAATCAATACAAGTTTCAAGGTCAAAGAAGGTCTAGGCAATGCTCTCCAGGACTGGGATGTACGTGCACTCTGGGCCAAAATCATTATTGACGTAAATCCAGAGAGTTGGGCCCATCAACCCTTCACCACCTGCGCCCACGCAAAAGCAAAAGGGAAACAGCACCAATAAGCGGCAGAGGTCTCGCTAATGATTATCTTCACTCCCTATAGCAATGACAGTCTGCTTCTAAAAAAAAAAGGGGAGAAAAAAAAAAAAAAAGCCCTTTTTTGGCATGGAAATTGCTTATCTCTAGAGTGCAAATCATAAATCATTCACAAAGATAGTAGTGACTCCAGTCTTTGAGTGTTACTTTGTTAACAGCACAAACTGGTACAAACCAAAAGGAAGAGAAATTAACATTTGAACCATATTGTTTCTGAAGGGCTGGGAGAGCCCTTGCGAGCCTTGGCTCTGCCTTCGTGATGTAACTCCTGGCACGGGATGAGTTACTCGTGAACTCTGGTCCCCCCAGTTCAGTCTCAGAGCCTTGCTTGGAGGATGATGCTATGCAATCTGTCTGCCTTTAAACCAAAATTGGGAATGAAAAACATTCCTCCGTCTCTCTCTCTCAGCACTTCTTTCAATTAGCTTTTTTTTTCTGCTTTAGTATGGATCCCTTGAGTTTAGCATCCTTGCGTTCTACATTTTTGATTGCATGTGCGTTTCTTTATTAAAAAGGGGAACGGGCTTTCGATGCTAGCCTTCCACTAATTATTACTTGCTTCCCAGATAAATAAATATTTGATCAATTGCTTTGGTAGTCTGATTATAAATTGTCTTTCAGGCATTACCTCAGAATACTAGAATATTATTTAATACTAATTTCTTAGGGACACCACCAGCTTGAAATTTTTAATACATTGAAAGTACCGTACATAAAACACCAATTCACAAAACCTCCTTCCGTTATTCAAAAATTTACATTTTCATTACCCTACTAAGAAAAAAAGTTTTGTGGTGTTTTTTTGTTTTTTTCTTTAATTTCCCTATGCTGTGAAATGAGACCCAGAGAAGTAAGGGAAGGTGGAACTAAGTTACTGTAACAGAAACAGCAGAACGAGCTACACAAAGCACAAGGGAACCAGACTTGTAAAAATAGAGGAAAATATAGTCTTCCTCCTAATTCCTTTGAGTTACAATAACTTTACTTACATTTTAATAAGATTTATATAAAATCAAGCTGATTTTTAAGTTGACATGCCTTAAAATCTATACATATGGCAAAAGAGAGAGAGAAAATCTAAAGTTTTCATCATGGCACAGAGACAGCATTTAGGTTTTGATCCTTCTGCCAATGAAATCAGTTGCAAAACTGCCGCCAGATTCCCACGTGGGAATCGGCTCCTTTAGAAGTAACAGCAGCAACAAGCCTCGTCGCAATCTGTACCCGCCACAACACTCCTCCCTGCCAGACCCCCAAACTTTTGCAAAGGTGCGGCTCATTATGTGGGGTTTCGAGGCAGGGGCGGTGGGTTTCTGACTCTCTGTGCTCTTTTCCTTCGAGATAGATGGTCTGTTCTTTGCTGAGACAACCTGGCCTTTTACAGGCATTGATCACCCATCTCCAGGCCAGCCAAGGTGGACACCTTTGCTTCTGAAATGATGCCCTGCCGCAGGCACTAGAGGAAAATTCAATTTTCAACTCCGAGTACATAAGATGGCAGAACTCCTCCACAATTAGGATGATGGTTGTTATTATTTTACTTTTATTAAGCAAGCTCCAGCCTCTGCTTTCCAGTCTTAGCTTTTACTTACGGTAATCAATTTTTCAGTATAACTGGTTGTAATTGTTAGCCAGATATTGAGCCTTCATGGTGCTTAGACATAGTGTGTTACTGCGAAGCATCTTCCCCATACTTCTCAGACAGATGGGTAATAATACTATACATTAATACCTCCACATTGGTTTATGTGCGTTTGACCACAGCGCTAGCATAATTATTTTTCCTCAGTAAAAGCTATTAGAGATCTATTTGGTAGGTTTTACGATCAATAGCTCCTGTGATATTTGTGTAGCAGGCCCAGAATAATCAATTGAAGGTCATATAAAGTAAATTACCATCCTCCTATAATGATTCTTTTTTCTAGATGAGAATGGGTTTTATTATTTCATCAGAAGAGTCCTCACAATGTGTGCTTTTTTTTTTTTTCCTTTCCTGAGAGAGAGAAATAAACGTTGTGGGTGTATTTTGAAACATGGTATTAATGTCTATTATCTAAATTTATATTACTAGATTATTGAATTAGTGGATGGCAACATGTGGAATAATTTTATATGCTTGGTGACACGAGAAAGAGCCAGTTGTGAGGATATCCTGGCCGGTTTGTTGTTGCAGGTGACTTAGCTAAAGCCATTTCTCAGTAGATTTAACATTGGTCAAGGCACTGCTCTGGATGCGGAGGTTCACTGGTTGGTCACAGATCTATGGTACCGAGTCCTGGAGCAGCAATTTCCCACATATTGCTGTGCCAGGGTGTTTCCTCCATCCCCTAACACAGCCACTACTGCACATAAAAACACAGCCCAGTCCTGCGCTTCTCTCAGTCCTGTGCCTCCTTATTTGAGTTGCAATGTGCTGGAAATGGGGAGGTAAATTTAGCAATGTGGGCGATCATCGAGAGCCGTCACCTCCTTCCCCACCAACCAGAAGGAGACGTCTGTGGGTAGTCCTGACCTTGGCCGCCCAACAAGGCTAAGGCTGTTTTGGAGATGGAAACACAATTGCACAAACATACTTTTCCTTTCCAATGGACTATGTGTGTGGTCACAGTCAGCTGGATGAATTTTAATTTCCAACTGACTCCCATCACACATGAGATAAGCTGGAGCTCATAAATGTAGTGTTCATACAATTCATCCTCCTATTTAGCTAAAAGGTGGCTATCGGACTCTTTGTCCTTTCTCATCTGAAAAGCTCTGCATTCTTAAATCTAGTCCCTGGAAGGTTACTGCCTTCCTCATGAACAAAACTGGTTCTACTATTTTTAGGAAGGCACCAGCTTCATTGAAAAAGAGCTACCTACCCGTATGTGACCCTCATCACCATCATGTTTGAGCAACTCATTGTGATTAATTGAATCACTTCTCCTAAAAAAAATGTATAAAGTAGAGAAGCATTGTATGAGTTCTGGAAAGAGGTGGGAGAAGGATGTTTAAATGAACAATTTCCACTGAGAAATGTTGATTCATCAAAACTATTTATTGAAAAAGGCAATCAAGAACAATTAGGGCTGGGGAAACTGAGGCACAAGGGAGTTAAAATAAATTTCTTGATTTTATATGGAATGTTTGTCATTGAAACAGTCACTGGACAAAAACTTTTACAGCCTCCAGCTGGGTATTTCATTCACTGGGCCAGCCCTCCTTTCCAGGAAAAGGAAGTCACATTTCAAAGTAATTATAGTGAAAAGACCCCAAGTCCCTCAGTGTTGCAAAAGGCTGCCCAGAAGCTATTTAATGTGAATCATTTTGATCTGTTTTTTAGCTAGAACTGATTGGTAAATGTTAACGCACAAACAACCACAACCAGACAAATGGAGAGAAGATAAAGTGAAACAATCATAAAAGGATAGAGCTCAAGGAATAGATGCCAGTCCTCAGGCTGAGCAGGTTTGAATACCCACTCATCTGCCCTACCTGCCATCATTTACAAGCCCATCTACTTGCAAGATTACGAAGTCCTTGCAACGCGGGTCCTTTACCCTTGCACATCAGCAAGAGCTCCCAAAACCCCTGTCCTTGGATAATGAACTCTTCTACTCAGTGTGTCTGCTTCAGCAGGGCTTTGCAAGGTTACGATGATAGGAAAAAAGGGACATTTATTCTCAGTGACATGAATTAATAGTGATTCTTTTTGGCTGAAGCACACAGACCTCTCAAGAGATTGCTTTTTTTATAGGCTGGGGTGGAGTATCAGTGGGTGGATGCTGATGTGGGTGGCATCTGGACAGAGAGGTGCATTGCTTTGCAGAAGGAGGGCCTTTGTGCTAAGCCACATCAGAGGCTCAGACCAGCCAAGGGAGCTTTGCAGAGAGCAGAGTTGTCCAGCTGGATGCCACTGTAGCAAGGTGATAGGGCAAAACCGTGGAAATACAGCGTCTGTTCCTCAGCCAGGTAGAAACAAGTGGGTCAGTCTCACACCTATATGTAAGACTCAATGGAGCAGAGATTAAGACAGGAGATGACAAACTTGTAGCTCCTTGTCCTGCTGCAGATGTTCTCTCTGACCAGGACAGCTCAAGATACCACTCTGTGCCTCAGTTTCCCTAGCTGTAGAAGGAGATTAAAAATACCCTGGAGAAAGAAAAGCCTTCATTGCCTTCAAAGAGTGCAGTGTCAGCATCCATCTGGCCCCATTTGGAAGTGCAGCTTCTCAGAAAGAACAATGGAAATCCCGAGCAGTTGAGCTCCAGGGTCCTCCACTTGCACAGCGAAACTCATTACAATATCCCTGTATTTATTTCCAGCTGCATGGCCAAGTGGACCCAAGGGCAACCTAACAGAGAGGAAAAAGGCCTAACATAACATCAAAGTGGCTAAAAACCCGGGTGGATTGCCATTTCATCAGTACTGTATGACATCACTTTCCACATGACATCAGTCAATGACCCTCTTCCCCTCCACCCCCGCCTCCAATTTCTTTTTAAAAAGATGATGGAGCTGCTTGAAGTTGAGCAGAAGTTGCGGGGGGGTGGGGGGGAACAAAAACACACTCTATATCCCTTCAGCTGAATGCAACCCAATGTGCTACACAAACAATATTAACCAAAACAAAGCTAGCAGGAAACGTTTGCACACAGCATCTGTTATGATCACATAACCACCAGACAGATGTTTAATCCCAACTGCTAACATAAGATCATTTGTATGTTTGAAGAGGGAGAGATCCCATTTGGGTTCTTTCCCTTTTATTTATTTCTTTCCTAAAGGGGAAAAAATAATAAAGGGAGGGTGATTTTCTCAGCTGTGGGAAGCAATTTGTTTTGTTATTGTTCTCCTTCTCCCCACTTTCACCATCAGCTGCTGAAAGGAAAGGAGTGGTTGCAGCCTCTCGCAAAGAAGAGAGCCTGAAAACTGTGTGGTCTCGTAGTCGAGCGCCGCACTATCCTTTTCCAGCTTAAGGGACCAGAGCTTGGTTTCTCAGAAGGCTCATTAAATAATTCTGGTCCAATGAGGCAAAAGGGGAGGCCACACATGAAACAAGTTTGGTGGTCTCAGCCAAGTTCCCGGGGAGCTGCACCGCGGTTTCCCAGCACCACCCCGGATTCCCTCCGCCCCTGGAAATTTCATCTACAAAAGTGAAAACAAACTCATTAGCTCTACGTAGCTCTGCGAGGGTCACAAAAAGATGTCAGCGTTTTGTGTGGCCTTTTTTTCCATTTAGCAAACAGCCAGACACCTACAAAGAGAAAAGAAGGTTTGAGCTCTTCAACTGTGCTGAGGGATTATTTTACTTTTAATGACACCGGGAGGATTCAATGGAGATTTATGCAGATAGGAGAGATTATTAATAACACATTGCACTTCTATAGCACCTTCCATTCAGGGGTTCTCAAAGAACTTTCCAATCTGGAATGAATTGGTCTTTACACGCCCCTGGTGAGTGAAGTAACTGTCATTAGATTAGGAGGTAACTACTGCAGTAATGAAAAATCAACCGGGGTATAAAATGTAAGCGGGATACTGGGCACAGCTGATCTCAGCTTCTTGCTCTTCCACAGATTTCCTATATGACCGTGGGGAAACCACCGAGCTTCTCACCATTTTAGTCTGCCGGGGGTAGAACAAGGCTTTTATTTTCCTAATCACAACTGGGCATTGTAGTGTGGGGTTTTGGGTTTTTTTGGGGGGGTAACATAACATGGCCATTTTAGTACGTAGCACTTAAAGGGGTGATATAAGGAAATTGAGGCACAAATGTGAGAGGACATGTCTCTCTTGTAGCAGGAAAGAAAAACCTCAGTTCTGACTCCTGGTCCTTGTTTAGGCACAAACCTCACTTTCTCCCACCTTGCAAATGTGGAAAACCTGTGAATGATAATAAGGAAAGTGAATCTCTTCCAGCGCCTTAATATTCTTCTGCTGTCGCTCAGTATCAGCTATAGGATTATAAGAAAAAATAAAAGCCAAAGTTTCCCAAGGCTGGAAAATAATAGATTAACTGAGCGTTATTAAGGTAAATAGCAGTAGGCCAGAGAAGTAGTAGATCCTTGCAAGCTGAATAAAAACAGGGGGAAAGAGAAAGAGAAAGAAAAAGAGCATAGGCAGCTAAAATAAGAAGGGGTTAACAATCTTCAGGCCTTTCTGCTGTGTGTGTGTTCGCACTGTGCACAGCAGAAATGCATTCACCTATGACATCCTTTGGCAAAAAAAAAGGAAAAAAAAGAGACCAAAAAAAAAAAAAGGCTACATCCCACAGTGAGGACAGTTGTCCCTACAGATTAGGAATATCCATCTTAATGTGCAACTTCCCCTGCACGGGTCAAAATTGCCAACAGCTTTAATGGGAGAAAATGCTCTGTTGACTGATTCATTTCCACGTTTTGTTCCTGCTGCTAGACGGGATATCCTGTAAGGTGGCGAAAAGGGAGGGAAAGACGGCACTATATCAGTTTATGATTGACCATTATTATTATTATTGTTGTTGGGATTTTTTTTTTACACTGGTTTAAAGTTTGGTATTACATTTGTCTACTGCAATTCTCGTAATTTTTTTTTTTTTCTTGGAGAGGTAACAAATCGTATCTCCGGGCTTGAAAAGAGACGCCCCAGCTTTGGCAGACAATAATAGTGATATATTAAGAAACTCTGCCTTGGATCTCTCTGCAATCTTCTTCCTGCTTTTCCCATAGATATTTTACAGTCTCAACAGTGCCTTCAGATATTCAGGTGGCTGCTTGCTCCATGGTAGGGTAGCTGCTGTCCAAGTGCTTTACACAGTCCTCCTGTGCTGGCTCAGAGGGACAGAAGGGATTTGTCCAGGCATCGCAACAACGAGGAGAAAAGTCCAAGCAAACTCTAGTCCACAGAGCAGCATGGCTGTGTTAGCTCAGTACTCAGCTGGGAGATCATACCCCTTCCAGCATCTGGTGGGACATAGTTGGGGCAGGTGAAGGAGCAGAATTCATCCTTCACTTCATGTTTGCAGCTATTCCTGCAGGGTCACAAGCCCCAGCCACACCCCCAGTGAGGGTCAGGTAATGACGCTATGGTACACGTAATTTTACATACTGAAAGGCTGCTCTGCCATGAAGGCTGTCCCACAAGCACTGCTCCTCCGTTATGTGCTTGCTGTTGGGTTGTCTCTGTCTTGTGGGTAACGCTGTTGTGCGCATATATACATAAACCCCAGATGATCTTGCCAGTTGCATACGTAGAGGTGGAAGTGACACTTTGGGTCACACATCCAGAGGGTCCCAAAGTGTGATTTACACTTCTGAGCATTTTCTTTTCCTACTGAGTCCTGAGTAGGATCCTGCTGTTACCGGCCATATAGGACTAATCACCACTGAATGCTGTCAACTAGTGGAAGGTCTAGGAGACTAATAGCTCATTTAATGCAGTAATCTGATTCTGAAAGCAAATTGTTCTACATACTGTGACCCAAGGCAAGAAAAAAATGACTTCAGTAAGTAGGTATGGCTGTGTCATGAGAAGAAATAAATAATGTTGAGGTAAAAGCAACACAAGCTTATGAGAAATGAGAAAGCATTGGAAGAAGGTCTTGTCTAGGGAAAACATCTTCAAACATGTGCAAGACAACCGTAAAGAGGAAAGAACATGGAAGAATGATACCATGGTATACTGTTGTAGGTTTAATTTACACCAGAAAAGCATTCTCACAGTAAGAATAGTAAAGCAACAGAATAAATTTCCTGGAGAGGTTGTGGAGTCTCCATCGATGGAGGTCTTTGAGAATGGGTTGGACAAGAATGTGTCAGGAGTGATATAAATTTAGTTGATTGTTCCTTTGGGCAGAGGGATGCACTAGGTTGACCTCTGGAGGTCCCTCCCAACCTTATTTTCCATGATTTCCATGGGCAATCAGACAAATGATTGCTTGTTGAGCTAAATAATCATGTAAGAAGCATAATGTAATTGAAACATAAATGTACAGAGAAGAAAAGTGAAATGCACCTCCTGCAGTCTCATTCCCCCTCACCCACTGCCCTCAAAAAAATTCCCCAAAAGATAGCCCAGACTTGTAAGCTAAGCAGTCCTGCCAGCAGAGAGCTGATTACAGAATACATATGACCATTTGTTTGAAAAATGCCGTCTCTATTCCATGGGAAGTCAGGATGTTTGTTTTTATTCTAAAATGGGATGAAAAGTTGAAATATGAAAAAAAAAAGTCTTTGAGGAAGAAAATGTAGCCAGGATACGAATGTTTTTGACATTTTCAATCAAAACTAAACTCTTTGCCTGGAAATGTCAAATAAGAAAACATAATGCTTCTTTTCAAAATGTCAACATTTCGGACATTTCAAAATGTCGACATTTTAGAGATTTTTCAACACTTCCAAAAGTAGAAATGTCAAAATGTCAGTTCAAAATAAAACATTTCATTTTGAATTTTCCCATCAGAAAATTAGAAATTTTCATCCAGTTTTGACATTTTCCCATAAAAAGATGTAAAAATGTTGATTTTTTTTCTGGAAACCCTACATTTTGCTGAGAAAATATTTCTGTTGAAGAATTTCAGCCAGCTTTGAAAAATAGTGGAGCTGACTTAGAGTCCTCTTCAGCTGATTGCAGACTTTGCAGCTTACTACAAATGGGATCTTGAAATGTTTATTCCTGCGACCGTAGACATTTCCATGTGAGCCATTGCTTTGACAAGGGAAAAAAAAAATGTCTCAGCTATTCCTTTCTCCCCTTCTGACCTGATCCCATCAGCGATGCGATACTGGAAATGCGCCATAGATACTCAAAGATGGTTTGCAAACCTGGAATAAAAGGCCTTTCCAGGAAGTTATTATCAATGACTCTAAGGAAAGGGGTCAGATCCTCACTTCCTCCGCGGCGCTGGACAACCCCGGCAGGCAACAGCGGGCAGGTGAGGGATGTCTCTTCTCATCCTCTGGATTTTCTAACCCACAGTCACTGGTGAATGCCAAGGAGCTCAGACTCCTGAAGCAGAGCTCTATAGGAGTTGTACCTGCAGGACTTAGAGGGCAGAGCACGGAACAAAGCAACAGCTTGTGGCTAAAGCACAGACACGGAGTCTGCAATGTCCTTCAAGCACTAATTAAAAAACCTTCAAAAATATCTTGCTCCCACCCCCTTGCTCGCACCCTTCCCCTCCCCCAACGCCAAAGCGTCTCATTGTGTAAACTTGCTTGCTGAAGAGAAGTTAACTTGGCACTCGTCTTAAGTATTGACTATCTGTCTTCAGGGTGAGGGCTGTAAATTCTCTCTCCTAAGATCCAAGTCGATTTGTTATCAAATCAGGCATTGAGAAGCTGATTCATTGCTATTCAGCGCTATGCTGATTTATATGCAGAATGTAAAACAGATGCCTTATGTGATACATATTTATGGTGAGTGCTGTTCTAGGAAGATTTATTACGGATTCTTTTGTCGGGGTGTGCATGAGCAGAGCCATGATGACTTGTATTTCCTCTCAGCTGCCAATGCCAAACTCATTAAAAAGAGGTGTGACTATTAATATACATTGTAATACTGACAGGCTCTAATTTATAACACCCTGGCTGGCTGGAGTATTCTCCTGACTTGAGAGGTGTTTTCTGCATTTCTTCCTCTGCAGTTAAACGGTACAAATAGAGGGGTGAGTGCCTGTGTGCGTGCGTGTGTGTTCCTCTCCCCTGCCTCACTCCCCGTTTCTCCCATCCCCTCTTTGTTTTCTTGGTCATCGAGATAAAGCTTCATTCGGCTGGAAACAGCTAAATGCATGGCAGTCACTTTTTCCAGGTCAAATACACTGGGGGTTTATAACAGTGTGGAATGGCTCTTTAATGGCCCTGTAAACACATGTTAACAGTCTTATATCCAGCTCTGGCACAGTATCTCTCTAGGCTGAATAAGCAATGAAGAAGTTGGAGAAGGGCACATCAGGCATTCTTGGCAGTGACCATGGCTGACAAGAGGTAGCAAAGCTAAGGAACATATGTTGTCCTATACATGGAAATCGGAAATCGTCTGCCCAAAGGGTAAAAAAAAGAAGGGAAAGACACATGGCTAATAACAGGGATCTGCGGCAGATGGAGGTAGTTAATCAGGTGAAGGATGTAGGCAAAGGGAACGCTGCCTACCTAGAGAACAATGCGTGGAGGGGAAAAAAGGGGGAATATGACTGAGAGGCAGGAAGTTATACGACGGGTGTTTTTAAACCACGAAAACGCTGGCATCGGATTCCAGCCATGAAACAATGGGCAACAGAATAAACAAAATCGCCTCTCTCCTGATCTAATTGATTAGCTGGATAGGAGGACTGTCCGTGGTGTCGTTTTTCACCAAAGGTATATCAGAAAGGGGGTTCTGAGAAAGGGTTGCCAAAAAGATTTACAGTGGTTAATCATCTCTTGCAACAGTATTATCTTGATTATCCATGCCATGGGAGTATGAACGGCTATTCTGAAGCATTATTTTCAGGAATTCTTTCATTACATGGTAACGCATGAACTGTACCGAAACCTCATGGCAAGGAGCAAAGCCATTTGGTCTTTGCATTTCTGTTTCGTAGAAGTGGGCTTTTGAAGTATCTTGGTAGTTGGTTTTGGTTTTTGTTGGGCCATTCGTGGGACTGGAGGACTGCAGGATGGGTGTGTTCATCTCATTTGCTCCTTTCTGCAGCTGATTCCAGGCTGGATTCTCAGATAAAAAACCAGCCAACTAAACAAAAAACTATGTTAAACCCCCCTTTACTTTCCAGTAACTAGACTAAATTCCTCTCAGAAGGCAGAGGAAAACTCCAAAGCTTGTCTTGAAGAGCTAAACCTGAACAGATTAAATATGACAAAAATGTTGTATATGGGTTTGTTGCCATTTTAAAGGTGGAAAAACTAAAGCAGAGAGGTGAAATGACCTGCCTGAGATCACAGACAATTAGTCTAATGACAGTGCTAAGAAAAGAAGCCAGACTTTTTATTCTTTAATCACCAGATCATCCCTTCTGGTTATATTTAACATGTGAAATGGATTGCTAGAAACACTCCTTTGGGTGACTCATAACATACTAAACAGACTTAAAAGCTTCAAACACACTATAAAATCATCTGAAAAGACAAAGACCAGAAAAAAGAAAGGAAGAAGATAAGAGATTAACGAGGAGGAAGAAGTGATAACATCTAGGATTAATATGCTGTATATTCAACAGCAATCCAAGCAGGGTTACTGTAATATTAACCTTACTTTGCACCACCTTGGGGGAAACACGGGAGGAGTTACTGTGTAGATTCCACAGGTCACCCGTGAGCTTCTCTGAATAACTAACACAGACCTGGGTCTGTGGGAAAGGCAACAATGTGAGCTGCAGGCCACCGAATATCGTGAGCCAGAAGTTGCTTTATCTAACCCCATTAGCAGTGAGCGTGGATGAAGGCGGTGTACGGATCCGTCGCTCTCCAGCCTGTGGAACATCAGGCTTTGGCTGAAGCTGCTTCTCTTCTGAACTTGCTGGTGTCATTTAGCTCCGTCTCCTGTGTCAAGCTCTGAGAGACCGCAAACGTAATGTCATAGCACAGTGAAGCACCTATGGGAGACAGCTCCGCTGGAATGAAATATGAGTGAAAAATGTCCACGCCTCTCCTTTGGCTCTAACACCAAAATTATGAGAGTCCCTCCCAACCTTGAAACCAGTCAGGTAGTTTTGTGAGACAGAGAGGTTGAAAGACAGCGGGACAAAGAAGGAAGAGCTCTGATTAAGGCTAGGGTATTTTTCTTGGCTTAGGGAGAATGTAAGTCTTAAGTACAATATATGTTTTTTAAAGAAGGTATTTTAAATTGATTTGATTACCATAGAGCTGACACATACTGCACAAAAAGAACAACAGGCGGGGAAATTCATTTATAATAGCCAGTAAATGAATTTTCCCAATGCTTGTTCTTTTTGCACAGTACGTGTCAGCTCTATTGTAATCAAATCAATTTAAAATACCTTCTCTGAAAAATATAGCGGTATTTGTTACCGGCTCATACCTTTTTGATCTGAAGTATATGTATGTATATGTGTGTATATATATATTTATACATACGCATATAAAATACCTTCTTTGAAAAATATAGTTGTATTTATTACTAGCCTACCTTTGGATCTGGACTGTACGTGTATATGTGTGTGTATGTATATATATATGGAACAGGGTTTTTACACGTGTAAAAAGATGAGGGAAGCAGAAAGTTCCACGTAGTGCTGATGGCACCCAGTAACCCTCGAATCCAGACAGAAATCTCAGAGGGAAAATTACTCCACCAGTCCTTCATGCATACCAGCAGGACTTAGACAAATGCATAGCAAAGACTGGGTATCAGAGATGAGCTTAAGGAAAATTTCATGTCTCTCCTCTCAACTTATCGCACCGAGGCAGGTGGATTTTGCAGGGGTCCTTATCCAGCTCCGGTTGCCTGCTAATATCAGCACCATGACAATGACGGAGAAACTAATTGGTGCTGTGCATATGGCCCTTGTCTTTACCGCAGCCTTTCCTGCAAACACATCTTCAATCTGTAAAGTAAAGCGGTATGGTAGCACGGTCCAGCTAGTAGCAGCTGGACTGAACTTTGTAGAGCAGAAGAGTTTGTTATTATCCTACAGACCAAAGGAGGCTCTTTTTCATCTGCTCCATCTCCTGCAGCATGAGGACATAGAGTCAGGGACAACTCTGCCCACTCAGGCCTGGCTCACCAAGGACAGAAGCTGTATTCCCTTTCTCCCGATGTGAAGGGACAGGGGACATTTCACTCCGTGGCTAAAGACCATTGAGTTTGGGACATTTACCCCTCCCTCTGCCAGCTCTTTGTAGGTGCTGAAAGGCTGGCCAACAGCCAACAGAATTAAAAATTCACGCACCAGCTTAAGGGGAAAAATCCTTCTTCCCCTTTGTGTAGCCTCATTTCCTGAGGAAAGGGCATCAGTGTGGCCATACTCTTTAGGTGTATACATTGCTGCCTTTCTATTTTAAACCTCTCCCATCATGTCTGAAACCTCTGTCCGCCTTCAGCTGTATCTGGCAGAGAGCGGTGGCCTCCAAGCTATTATATTGCCACAACCATCGTGAGAATAAGCCACCAGGCAGAGGACAGAAGCGCTGTTAATGGAGGAGAGTGCTGTCTCATGAGCGCAACCTTTATTAGACATCAGAGAATCAGGACAGAGGAATGCCCCTGAGGCAAGGCTTCATTAGGTCCTGCTGCTTGAGGAATGACTGGCTTTTCCGTCCTGCAAAGAGCCCTCTGGGGTATAGATTACGCCTCTCACAATGATAATTGCAAAAGGATGCAGCCGATGATAACTAAAAATGGTGCCACATTTTGGGGAGGGCAAAGCCATTTACAGCCAGTGGGAATCTTCCCGGTGGCTTCACTGAGCGTTAGTCAGCCCTGCAGAGCAAACAGCTGCACATCTGGGTGGAGTTCAATGGGAAACATCTTTCTCAGCCCATGAAAATGTTAGCGATTTCAGTGTTTTCCTGTTCTGGGCTGGGAGGAATCACAAGGCTTTTAGAGGTTTTTAATGAGCAAACAAGGAAGGAGAGTTGAGAGTTGAGGTGAACGAGTTGCCAGGGGTCAGGACACCCACCCAAAAGCAAGGTGCTTTCGTGCAAGCCCTTTGCCTGTCTCATTCTGCTGAAGGTTTGCTTCTCAGTGCCTGGGCGATTTGTGATTTCAGGGTGGTTCTGTCATTTACTGCCTGAAATGCGTCTGATCTCTATCTCATTTCAGAGGTGATGCAGTCCCGAGGAAACAAGCTACTGAGCATCACCTGCTTGCAGCCGAAATATTCGTGGGCTAGACTTGGCACGAGGGACAGGTCCTTGTGCTGTGCCCCTGAGCCCTTCACCATCCGAAAATTCACATGTGAATGGTTACAGTCAGAAGCCATCCGCTATGTTGGGGCAGAGGGGCTCATCTCAACCTCATCTGAGTCTCGTGGCTTGAGCCCTTCTCCTCTTTATTGACATTTTGCGTTCTTTTTTGGTTTATGGATTTTTTTTTTCCTTTGGTTTCCAAAAGAAAAAAAAAAATGCCATGAGAAATTTATTGAAATAGCTTATTCATGCATTTAAAAAAAAAAAAAAAGCCACCACAAACTTTCAAACTCATTGCAATGGCCAGGAATGGTTGCAGAGACAGGTACCTCCAGGCGCTACATTTGCAGTAAAGCGACAGCAAGCGAGATTTTTAGGCATCGACCAGGCAGCTCCTTGCTGGATTTTCCTCGCTACCACTAGGGGGGAAACTGAATTTTCTTCCATAAATTGCCTAGTTGACGGGAAAAAACACCCTATCACATCATTGCAATGTTGAAGGCACTTCAAAACGACTCAGATGTTTAACTATTGTGCTAGTGATCATACATTCACATTGGGCTGCAGGCCAAAAAAAAAAGGAGAGAGAGAGAAAAAAAAAAGCAAGAGTCTTGCAGCTGAAATGCTATAAAGTGCTGAATTTTACCTTAGAGCTAAACACTCTTCAGTGACAAATTTCAAAGGCCATATGTATGGTATTTTCATGAAAAGCAGAAGACCCTAAATTTCTTTGTTTAACTGGAAGCAATTTCCCTCCCCGAACAGGAGGCTTCTGTAGTTCACCTCATTTATTGCAAGGCTACAAATTTTGCTTTTTTTTTTTTTTTTTCTGGCACAGTGAGATCTAGAATATAGAAATAAGGGCACCAGAAAATGAAGAAAAAGTGTATTTGTTGTAATGCCAACAGGAAGGTTTGCAAAAAAATACCATTGCCATCTTTGATTGTTTCTAGGGACTACTTCAGGCACAGTGTGTGTTGGAGAGCAGTAACTACGTGCTGGTAACAAGAAGAGATAGGAAGGGTGAGAAGGGGTTTTTTGTGGATGTTTTTTCCCCAGTACAATCGAAGGTGAGACATGCTACAGTGGCCTTTCCGCTGTCAAATGAAAGCCTTAGAATAAATAAGATGGAAAAGTTTCCATATGTTGTATGATGCCACCTTCTGAGCTATGTTGTTACACTTGAGTAGTAAAGTTTTGAATATTATATTGTTTTTAAGAGGCTGAAGGCACTGAGGTTCTTTTAATCTACATTCTGCATTTTGAACCCTCAGAAACCATGTTGCCTTCTTTTGCCTGAACTTACAAGATTCAGAGATGTACTTTTTTTGTTGGTAAATGGAAGTTAATTTCCCACATAATCACATGCTTCCAGGAGCCGGGACTTTAGGGGCTATTTTAAGAATTGGCAGAACTGGAATATTTAGATATTAAGTCTACTATGAAGGAAGCTGGAAGAAATCTGTATGTGGGAAGGCTCACTGAATATTCATACAAATTACTCTAGTGAATCTCATTTTCTACCGCTGTCTTCTTTTTCCTGGCTGTTCAGGCCAGCAAAGTTTTGATCTCAGTGTTTATGTAAAGTTCACTCTTGTCCCAGTACTTGTGTTCCCACTCAGGAACAGCTTTTTGCCTGTGAGCCTGTTCTCTGGGAAATTGTGTTATATCCTCCTGACAAAGCTGGAAAGCTAAAGGTCATCCATTTGGGAAATGGAAATGATACAGTGTCCCATCGTGCGGACACATCACATGAATATTAGCAACTGAAAGTTCACTAGTTACAGCTGAGCCAACGTTCCCTTGCTTAAAGCATTTGACCAAGCTCTGTGGGTAACAACAAGACCTGTGACAAGCGCAGGGACTCGGCTGAGGCAGACACAACTCCTTTCCACCAGGACACCCAGGCTCACTCCTCGCAGTGGCCTGGGCATTGGAGATGTCCGCTCTGAGCCATGCACCGAAGTGCTCCTGCCTCTGGGGATTTAAACCAAGCCATAGCTCGTTCCTGCCGCCTTCATTTATACCCACCAAGTCCTGGCAACGCAAGCAGGCAGCGGCTGTCCGTGAGCAAGGGTTGCAGGCTCTACTCTGGGATTTCCTTATAGTCAGTTTGCTGCAAGTGTGACCGATTTTATTCTTTTTCATGCAAATAAGCCTGATCGATGCCATTTACATCTGGTGGTAGCGGCAGTTCTTACTTTCCAAATTCCTGATGCATCAGAGCATCTCAAAAACCAACCAGAGTACCAGGATCTCGCTGCTATTAGCTGATTAGGTTTTACCTGGCACTTGGGAACATGATGTACTTAAACAGAGACGGATGCAAAGACACACACAAAAGCCACATCTTCTTTTTACCAGCAGAACTGTTGCTTGATAGGCATCGATATTTCCCGTCAGCTCCAGCAGTGCCGGAGAAATGCACGCCTCGCGTTACCTTTAGCCTTTTAAATACGGTTTGCTTAAGTCAGCTCATTCCAGGTCCTTTCCCGTTGCCTGACAGCTGCCTGGGAGAAGGCCACTGACTTTCCCAAAGTGTGCAGCCATCCGTTCGGCTGGCGTGGGGGGTTGCACATGAAAGCCTCTTGAGATAAATTCATACTTGTGCAGGATGATTACCCGTGGAGCCCTGCTGTATTGCTTGTCTTAAAAAGCAGGACTTCGTTGATCAGTGACGGGCCGAGGTTGGCCTTAATTAACCAGCGAGGTTTCTGCCCTCTGGGCCTTGTGAAGACGTAACCAAAAAAAGCAACTCCTTCCATTCCCCCGCTCCCCAAAGATGACAGGACAGGCTTGACATCCTAATCCTTCGGGCTCGTCTTAGTCACTGAAAAGCTCGAGCAGTGTCAAAGCAACCAGCTGATTGCAATCTTCATGCCAAACCCAACATCTTCATTCCAACAAACAGCTCTCACATTAAATTTCCACATGTGTGTCCCCCCTGCTGCCCTCCACCCCCTCCCCCCTTCCTTTTTCAAAAAAATGAGACTTCTCTGCTGGAAAACAAAACAAAACAGAACTTAAAAAAAAGAAGAAGAAGAAGAAGAAAAAAGAAAGGCAACAACACAAAAAACCTCCTTCCAAACCCTTCAAGCAATAACTGCTGTACAAGGCCAGTTGGGACACAGTCAAATTAGAGAGTTATTATTACCTAGGGGACATTAGAAATCAAGTTTGTTACTGGCAGTTCCTGTTTCTGTAAAGACTTGTTAATAGCTGAAATTTTAAAGGGTGTTGTTCAATTGGCAAAGCGTTATTTTTCTAAGCAGCCACCATGTTCTCACCTGCTGCCGCTGCTCCCGAGAGCTGCAAATGTTTGGAGGAGGTGGAGGTTGTTGACGGGCGATGGGTCTCCTGCCGAGGGGATCCCTGTGCCCCCAGGAGAGGAGCTGCTGCCCCTGCCCGGGCAGGCTGGATGGGAGCCCTCTCCTGATGCAGCCGGAGGCTCGTTTGGATGGGCTGCATTTAGTCTGGCATGCTCACAAAATTTTAGGGAAGGAAAAGGGTCTTTGAGACTGTCGTTAATGCGGAGGTGGAAGGAGAAAGGAGGCCTGGGTTTCTGGTCCCTAAAGGGAAATGTTTTTCGGTTGCTTGCAAGTTCCTCAGTCACAATGACTCAATAAATCAGATTTTTCACTTGGGGCCAAGTCCTACCCTTACGAACATCAGTGATGCCGGCTTAGGGGAATCTCTGTAAATCTCTGCTAATTTCCATTTTGAAGTGTTGTGGTTTACACAGTGATGTGGCAGAAGCAGACTTCATTTTGGCAGAAATCTGTCCCCACTGTAATTTATGTAACCTAAGCAGTCTCCATGCAGTTTACATATGCTTTATGTCAGGGTGAGTTTTTCATTGTCTAAAATTATTTAAAAAGGAAAAAAAAAAAAAGAAATCTAGCAAGAAAATGGAAAATGGAAAATACTTGGATTTTGAAGTACATAAGTTTTTAGAGCTTTTATTGTCGATTGTCTGATTAGGATTTTTGGAGGAATCTCAGTGCAGATGTGGAGTAGAACATATGCTTCTGTCCTGCGTGTGCCTGGTCAACGCATAGGAAAGCAAATGCTGTCTAAAACTTCTTGCACAAGTCACAACAGCTATGGTGCAGAAGATGAGAAAAACCTGCCCCGTCCATATTTTAGCTTTATATATACGCATGTGCACACATGCATATTTACAGGTGTGCATGTATATATTTATATATATAATTATTGTTTACAGTATGACTGGTTACATCTGTCCAGCTGCCTATAAATTTATTATAGGCAATTACGTATGTAATTGAATTCTAAAATGCCCTATAAATCGCGACCATCTGATATGTATATAATAAATAAATCTTATGTAAGGACTGCATACATTTCAGAGTTTAACACAATATACCCCTCTTCCCACCAGGACCAAAGGCAAGTGTTTAAAGAGGGCACAGAGGAAAGCTGAGCTGCGCCCCTTTTTTTAAGTTCCTTTGGCCCAAAAATTCATCTTTTCTCTTTTTTTTAATTTCCTTTGCCCCAAAAATTTTTTTTTTTTTTTTTTTTTTTTTTTTTTTTTTTTTGAAATGAAGACATGGGCAGCTGGCTGGGAGGAAGCCCTGCCTGTTGCTTAGAGCTCAGCACAGCATTTCTGGGGTGGGACTTTGGCTGAGCTATTTAACCTCAGTCCTCAGTTTCCCCATCTCTAAAATGGGCACAGAGATAGCGGTCGAGCTCCTGAAGAGTGGCTGTCCGGGGCGGGGGAGGGAGGCGCTGGAGGAGGGCAATGCCCCCCACTCGGCATCCCTAGATGGGAGGGGATGGGCTGGTGCAGCGAGGAGGGTGGCTGTGGGCTGGACGTGCTCCCGCGCCCCACCACGGCCATCTCCAAGAGGAGCATCGACCACAACAATAAACACCAGCAGCTGCAGCGGCTGCGATGAAGGACGTCGCCAAAAACAGCAAGAATCCAACTTGCTCAGCCAACTCCTGTTTTCTCAGCAGAAAGGGAGGGGAAGGGGAAAGGCCAGGCTTGAGTCGGGGCTGCCGGTCTGTGGGCTCGGGGGACGGGACACGATGGGATGGGGGTCCCAGCTGCGGGAGCTGGGGCAGCCTCTCATCTCTCACCAGCCACGGCCTCCGGCTCCCCGGCCCTCCCTCCCCACAGCCCCCAGCTCCAGCCCCTCTCCCCTTCGCCACTTTTGCTTTATTTACGAATATGTTGCTGGAATTCAAATGAGTTATCTATTCTGTGGCCGCCTCACTTTCCCACAGAGGGCCAGTGCCTGCCTGATGCAGGGTCCGGCCGAAACAGCGCGAGAAGAAAAGGAAAGAGCAAAAGAATGCTTTTCAGCTCTTTTTATTCCTCCCCCCCGCTCCTTATTTTATTTTTTGTGTGTGTGTGTGTGTGATGGGCGCACTCTTCACTGGCTGTCCCCCCCTCGCTCCCCTCCTCCCCGCTTTCATCCCCTTGGCCCTGCTTTAGCCCCCTTTATGTTACACGATAGCTCAAATGGAAGCCCAGGAGGGTCCTATAGGGAATGCATAGGATCCCTGGGAGAAAGAAAGCCCCCAACAAGCTATACACCAGATGTATAACGTTATATGGTCAAACTGGCAAACACAAAAGCGGAAAAACAAAAGACGTGAATTAGGGAGAAGCATTCAAAGGCGTGTTTTGAAAACAGCCCAGCCAAGAGGCTGGATTCCCCCTCCTGAGACTAAATGTTTGAAAGAAAAGGTGCTGAAGAAAGAAAGGGAAGGGGGGGGAGCAGGAGGGGGTGGGGGAAGAAACCCATCTTTTCTAATTAGCTGAAGTCTAACAGGCCCTGAATTTTGCAACTAGTTTGGGGTTATTTTTTCTTTTTTTTTTTTTTCCCTCTTCTGTTTTCTCCCTTTGAATCAAACATGGGGGAGATGAGGTGCTGTAGCTTGTCAAAGTGAGGGGGGCTGGTGCGAGGAGTGTTGTGCCGAAACCTGTGCTGCACCTCTCCCTAGCCAAGGCTGCAATTAGTCCTCGGGCTTTCCCCCCCTGTGTTTCCCGAGGGCTGCGCCTTCC
The DNA here is from genome assembly GCA_013401315.1 of Balaeniceps rex. Lineage (NCBI taxonomy): Eukaryota > Metazoa > Chordata > Aves > Pelecaniformes > Balaenicipitidae > Balaeniceps > Balaeniceps rex. The sequence continues at coordinate 98,521 of VYZW01039567.1, read as the reverse complement.
TTTATATCAGCCTCCCTTTTCTAACTTCACCCCCACCCACCCACAAATCTTGCAACTGGGAAGGTACTGGTCGGGGGCAGATGAGAATGGAGGCATCTGCCTTTTTTTCCCTTTTTTTTCCTTTTAATTATTCTCCTCAGCTCAACGCCCAGCACGCCTGACCTGGCTGAACGGCTCTGACCACTTGTCCCAGTCTGAGATGAAAATTAATCCAAAGGAAAAAAAAGGAAGAAAACCCAAAAAGCAGGGATTGCGATGTGCGGTCGCAGTTGCAGAGATTGTGGGATTTCAGGGGCAGGTCGAACGCTCCCTGCTTCCACCACTTGATGCCTCGGCAGCAGACTGGGGGCCGTGTGTCTGTGCTCGGTGCTTCTCTCCCAGCCTAACCCTGCGGAGGAAACTCAGGAGAAACGAGGGGTCGACTGGGCTGCTTCTCTTTTGCTGGTGGCATCGAAATTCAAGCAGCAGCGTTTGCACCTTGGTAAAGATGCCTGGAGGGTGCCTGGGAAAATTCCTCCCCTCATCGCATTGACTGAGCGTCACTAAGGGCCAGAATTTGTCGTCTTAGCTTATGTGTGAAATTGATGGGGCTACTAACAGAGGAAGGATATCTTGTCAGGGTGGGGTGGTAGCAGTCTTGCCCTAATTAATTTTCTCTAATCTTGCACAGTGGCTAGTACAGAAATCTTCTCTCTCTCCGCGCATGCAAACACACGGATACACGAATCTGCTGTCCTGGCCCTTTTCCTCCTAACTCCATCCCCAGATTTGCAAAACGACAAGAAATGCTAAGATGTGCTTGCGGAGAGGGAAAGGAGGTTGGAAGAGAGCAAAGGGAGAAGGGCAACAGTGTTTGCTGGGGAGGGGAGCGCACCGCAGCTGTACTGGAGGCACCTTCCACCGCCACGCAGCATCGCTTGCCGGGTACGGCTGTGGACCGTGGGCTTTGTAACGAAAGCGTGGTCAAACGAGTCAGACCTATTGCAGGGCTCCTTATAGCTGTCATATAAAACACCGGGCTGCTCTGAGGATGTGAAACCAACAGCCTCGCTGCTATTCTAACGGTGAAGGCTGCAAGGCAGCTCTCCCTATTTCTCTGCAAGTGTCAGCCCTCTCCCCTCCTCTGCCAGTGGCAGACGTAGAAGCGCAGCAAACTATTAAGATATCCAATATATAACGAGGGGCTGGCAGAATTACCATGCTGAAAATGTATGTTCACAGTTGAACAATTCATATTTTAGCTCCTTCACCTGGTGGTACATTTTTTTGATATACTTGTGGCAATGGATAAAATAGATTCATTAGCTTTGATTAACCTTCTTTAACTAGAGTTAAAAACCTGCTGCAGACAGCTCTGCTACCAATGCAGCCTTTAGGATGCTTTATCATGTTTAAGACCCAATTACTGTTGTACCAAATAAGAATAAACCATCACAATAAAATGTGGTGCACACAGCCCTGTTAAAGCTCACGGCAAATAATCATTAATTTATAACAGCGACTTCCCCATTTCTATAGTTTTATTGATGGCTACAGTTAATTCAAGTTGAAAACAATGTAACTTGACACTGATCAGACCAACTAGTTTTCTGGTTTTATTGACTTTTGCCTTTTCTTTTCTTTTTTTCTTTTTTGCTTTGTGTTTGGAGTCTCAAATGGCTACTTCTTAATAAACCCTCATAAAAACCAGGCAGAGAACAGCAAGGCATAGATGAAAAGGCTTTGGGGGAGATTTTCAAAGGCACAAAAGGTGCCTAACTCCCATTGACTTTCAATTACTGATTCATTTTTATTACGAATTTTGGGGAATTAGGAGGGAGAGTTGAGGTTTATGCAGTTATTTGTTTGTGCCAGCCATGAAGCTAGCAGTTTTAAAGAAAAATGATGCTTTAAATCAGTAATTGCTTAGAAACTTTTTTGTTCGTTCATCTGCAACCTATTTGCTTTTCTGCTTTTCAGAGAGCTCTTTGATCTTAATAAAAGTCCAGAAGGAATACAGAACATAAATACACTTGTTACTGCAGCTTTTTCATTTTCGCCTAGGACCTGATCCTGCACTCACTTTAAACAGATGATTAACTTCATAAATGTTCGGTTAGGCTTACTCATCAGCGTAAAACTGCCTATCTGCTTAATTTCTTTTGCAGGATCAAATTCTGTGCTAATTGAAAGAGCTTCCATGTGTTTGTTTTACATTTCCTTGTATTTTGGCATAACTGGATCTGGAAAGCAGCTGCAGAACGCAACGTGTTAATTTTGGACAGGGTTTGACTGAAGTGGGAATAATAAACAGTGAGATGCTGCAGCTTTCAGGCAAAGCAGAGTAACAACAATTAAAAAAAAAAAAAAGGAGAGAAAGATGCTAAGGAAACAAATCTCCAATCAGTAAACTAACAAGTGTAGCTTAATACTTGACTTAGCTGCAGCCAGGCCACCAGGATTGCGAGCTGCTGTTCGGGAGTGGAAAATGTCAGTGTTTGCAGGCCAGCCTTTCTGGTCTTTCTTTTCAACTTTATTTTCTCTTTCGAGTTACACAACTCTCTTTCTATAATAAGCTAAAGATGGGACTCTGGTTAAACTATGGATTTGTTCAGAAAATGAAGTGCAAATTCTCAGCAATGCAAAACATCAAGGAAATAAACTAAATCCCCATGGTTACTAATTTGGAAAGTTTGGGTCAGAGGCACGATCTAAATCCGGTTACCCCTTTGCTAGGATGTTGTGCCCAATGAAATCTGCTGCTGGCAAGGGTCACGATTATTGTTTCTGCGCTGGTCTTAGGACATCGTGCTCAGTGGATTTTACTCCAGGTCAGGGTCGATGCCAGGTCTTCTGTGCTGATTTTCTGTGCCACCTCAATTTTTTTCAGCATCTTTTTTTCTTTTCTCATAGCTCCCATAGTTCACGGCAGTGACTGAACTCCTTCAAACTTTCTGTGCTGATTCTTTCCACAGTATCGGACTCTCTACTTGTGTGACCTGACATAATGCAGTTGAGTTAAATGAAATTATATTAGATCTGCTCCTGGTGTAAACTGGTGTATCTCCAGGATCAACTGACAATTTCAATAAAATTCTTTGGGTTATACACGTTACCCAGGCAAGTAATTCCAATGTTTGCAGTGGAACTATTCCCCCATGAGTTAAATGCCTCTGTGAATTTGCAGAATATAACCCACATCTTCTGAGAAGGATTGAGAGAAACAGAAGAGGGTATATGCTGAATACATTTCCCTGTAAGAACCAGGTCCTGCTCCCACTGAGTGGAAGGCAGCTTTGCCACCCTTTTTCCTGGAGCGAGACTAGAGCTGATATTAGCTATACATTATGCTTTGGACTGCAAATGCTTGCAAAGAATGCCAGATACCAGACTGCAGCTAAAATGTCTTCAAAAGAACCCAGATTTAATATTTCATCAGAAGAACAGAGAGGGAGATTTGCTAAACATCAAACAAATATTAATACAAATGCCTCCTGAAAGCAAGTCAGTTACGAAAATCGGTGAATACAAATGTTCCAATTGACATTACTGGTGCATGTTTGTGGGCTTTTTGTTTACACTGCCACATCATGAAAAATAAAATACACCCAAACTCTGCATATTGATAAGGATATGCTTTCATCTCCGAGTCTGGTGACGTGAAAACCCTTTCAGCTTCATTCTTGTACCTGACACTTGCACCAAGAAACCCTGAAGAAAAATACTGCTTCTGTACCAGTTGGGTGCATTTTTCTTTAGCCTGGTACATGCATGGAGAGAACAGCTTCAGGGGAGTGACTGTGTCTGATCCTGCTTTAGACTATAGCTTGCTTCTGCACATTGTGGGGAAAAGGATATAGAAAAAGTATGGCTCAGAATTAAAAGTGTTAATCTGAAATTTAATTCTTTGAGCTGCCATTTGCTTCCCTGTAACCCTGGTAAGGTCGTCTAAGCTCAAAGGGATCGGTGGAAGTTGAGATAGCTACAATCAAGTAGATGGGCTTAAAACCCTTGGCTATGTGAAGATAGCGTTTTGAGGGCTATTCCAAGACTGTATGGATGATTACATTTCTGTCTCTTTGGACGGAGGATGTTGAAGTTTGTTTCCAGAAGAAGCCACGCAGAAGTAGTGGGATCCTTGTGTCTCAGGTCATGTCCACCTGGGATGGTGGTGGACATCCACAAGGCCAATTTTGGCTCAGCCTGTGACTGGGTTGCAGTATTTAGACATGAAGCGAGCCTGATTGAGCCTCTTAGTTATCTGTCTTTCTACGTCTGCAGGCTTTAGGTATGATTTTAGAAGGGAAAGGAGGAGCAAATGATTCCTACTGTCTGTTTATCTTTGTTATTATTATTGTTTTCATTTTTCCTCAGAAGAAACATTTGAAAAGATGGATAAAAGGAGGAAAGGAAAGAAAATTTGAACAACTTTAACTCATCAAAAAGGTAACTAACCATTTCAGTGAGTTAGGGACCACACTCTTAGACATCTTTGTTCTACATAACTTGGTGACAAACTTTGGGGACTGGTATTTCTGTCCCCAAAGAGACCAAGCTTCAATTTCCAAGAAGTCATCCAGTTCTTCTAACCTACTTGACTGCCTTTCATACAGTAGTCTCATCCCAGACCATAGCAACTGAAGTGATTTTATGTGCTGAGAATGCAAAATAAACACAAAATATTAACATGGTTCCATCTCAAATTGTATCAGCTAAGACAAGAAGCCACAGCTTGTTAGGCAAAAACCTGTTCAAACCCCAGAAGAGCTCTAAATAACCAGAAAGAAGATGCCTATAGATAATGGTAAAGAAAGGAGTGGAATCCCACAGTCATGCTATCAGCCAGTGATTTGAGCAATACTATCAGAAGCAAAACTGCTGAGTTTCATGAGAATATGAAGGAGTCAAACTGACATTTGAACCTACTAGTCATGGTCCCGTCTAGCTCTCTCCATATAAATGTCATTATGACCATGATGCTCACAGTAGGAATAAAGCCTGTAGGTCTAGTGTTGGTCCAAATGTGGTACCATTGAAATGAGTCAAATTGTATATTTTTTGCTCAAGCACAACTTTATGTGATATTTAGGAGTTCAAACGTAAAATGCAGATTTATCATGTATGATGTCAGTGGGCAACCATTCCGTGGGACCCATGCTGGAGGCAGCTTGAGCTGTTGCCCTGTTCCTTAAGCCAGATTTCAAGCAAATTAGAAAGTACAAAATGAAAAAAAAAAAAAAAAAAAGACAAAAATGTAAGACAATGCTCCCCCCAGAAAAAAAGAAAAAGAAATTGAATCCTTTGGAGCTGTTTAAGAATAATAGGAAATTTATACTCAATTAAACCACTCAAGCAGAGCTGTTAATTAACCTTATCAGAAAGGACATTCCATTTTTATAGACCTGAGGCTATCAGCAAGCACTGGACTTTTTAAGTAGATGAAAAAGGTGCAATGCATTGATTTTAATGTACAAAAGCACATCCAAAGAAGAACTTAGTACAGATCCAATCCAACTTTTAAGAAGGTTCGGTATTAAAAGAAAAAAGAATATAGGAAAAAACATGATGAGGGGAAACTCAGTGTTTCTATAGCTGCTATAGAATATCATGGATCTGAAAAAAACCCCGTCATTGCTGGCAGCATGTTGCAATGACCTATACAAAATCTATGACTGCCTTTAGAAGGTCAGAATTCCATTGGACAGTCAGATGGACTAAATCATACATAAATATTATACTATACATATCCAAAGAAAAAATATCTGTGGAGTCTATTGCATCCTGCCCCCTAACATGAGAGATAAAGGTTGAAAATACGGTTAAGGAAACTGGAAAATTTACTAGAAATTAATGTGGAAATATGATCATCCTAAAAGGGCAGCAAAAATACCACCTAGTAAACTAGAAACNGAAAAAAAAAAAAAAAAAAAAAAAAAAAGACACCTTAAATCATGTGAAACATATCAAAATATCGAAGCATTAGAAGGGGGCAGTAATGACCTGCTCAAATACGAATTATGAAGGACCGGTGAAACAAATACACATAAAATATCGAGAGAATAGGAAGCTCTGCTCTCCTGGAAGTCAGCTGGGCTCCCTGGGATATACACCTGCAGAAATGAGAGCACAGTAATTTCTTTTTTTTTTATATGCAACACAACAGGTTCATTCTGTCTTGCAGTAGCTGTTTTATCAGCTGGTATTTGTCCTTACACTTGACTATATATGTATACATATATATATGCACACATTTAAAGCACACATACACACTTAAATGTGTAATGGGAATTAGGAGGAACTTTTTTAATGAGAAAGTTCTTTTAATGAGATTCCTCTGATGTTCAAGGAACATATTAATTCTAGGAATATGAAGAATATGCTTAAGTTGAAGTGCTTAAATGTTTTGCCTAAATGTCTAGCAATGGTTCTCCTGAAAATTTTATATCCTTAAATTACACAGTTCAGGCAGGCTTTCTTTCATAGTACTGGACTAACTTCTACTCATTTTCTTCAGGATAATATTTCCCAAACAGAGCAGTAATGGAGACAATCTTCCTTTCAGGCAATTACATTTGTGATTAAAAAAGGAGTTCTTATTCTGTGTCAGAATGAATTGGAAATTTTTGAAGTCTCTCATGGACGGACTTACCAGGACAAGAGCAGTGGTCAGAGCTACCAGTTAGACCTGGGACGTGAAAGAGCCTGTCCCGGCTTCGTGCATAACAAACATCTCAGGGAAAATAATGACTGCTAAAGTATGTAGGACAAATCCAGTTTGCTTAAGTGGTTCATCTGGCAACTGCCATCATGACAATTTTTTTTAGGCTTAGTTACACTTTTCTGAAATTTCGATGAAAATTTCAATGAAATTCCTCTGCTGAAGTTCATCAACTTAAGCATGCTAGAAATATGAAATAAGGCTGTTGATCTGTCCCATATTGACAGAATAGATAGATCCCTATACTGTATTCTGCTAATGAGTTGTACCTTTTAGTGCTGAATAAAATTTTACAACTTCCTATCAGGAAATCCATCCTATCAACTCTCATTTCTGGGGAAAGATCTGCCTATTCTTCACTCTCCACTGGCTTCACATTTAGTCAAATACTTTTTCTTTGCTCATCTGATCTCACATAAGTAGTCTGAATGCACACAGTTCCAAAAACCAAGAAAAAAGAAAAGGGCAGAAACCAAATTGTTCAAAGACATTCAAATTTTGCAGCAGGGCTATGTTACATTGATAGGTAACATGGAGCATGTGATTTCAGCAGCATCTAACAGTGTCATTAACTCTGCTGTGTCACTTAAACAGTCACTGGAGCTCTAGAGCACATGCAGATATGGTAAACGATACTGCCTGGGGAAAAGTGAATTTCCTTTACATTAAAGTACAGTGGGGACTTTCAGAGTTTTATAGTATGTGGTTAAGTCACACCTTTACCTCTAGATCTTCTACTTTCTATGAGCCATTAGCAGCTGGAAATGAAAAATACAGAACAAACTTGTAGGGAAAATATTGCAGTCCCTATATAAGCTTGTAAATACTGGTATTGCAGACTGCAGGTGGGTACGTGTGTTTTATAATTCCAGAAAGAGACAGGTAGGGGAGCTCTTATAAATATGTTATTAAGCAGTAAAGCACACTAAATGTAAAAAAAATATGTTTAATTCTGTGAAGAGAACAAAAATTTGTTTCAGAAGCCTTCCTCTTCTGTGGAAGTTGGGTTGGAATTTACCAATGTACATCACGCCGGGCAATGATTTTTCAGCGGGTAATAGCTGCGTGTCTAATTAAGGTCCAGGGACTCTAATGTTAAAAGCAAGTTCAGGGCATATTTCATAAATGATTTTGGCTGAGAAAAATGGGAAAGAGGGAATTAAAAATGTTTAAGTAATTTTTTATATCTAGATTTTAAATATTTGAATATCTGCCTGTTTTGAATAACCTCCCTGTGCATATGGGAAAAAGACATGCATGTGTATATATAGGGAGAGAGAGAGAGAAAGAAGTTGAAAAAGTTTGTATAAGCCTTTTCCCATCTATCCTCCTTTCACCTTTCTCCTCTCAAGGTGCTTTTGATCAATGGTTCAGATTTTTCTGAATAACAGTTTCCCACTGCTTTGACCTCGACTGCCCTTTATTTGACTGCTTTGCCCTATATTTTCATTTTTTCCACCCAGTGAAAGGACCTATATTCACATGTACACATATTCTACGTGCAAGTCGGCTTTGCTTCACGTTTCTTTGAACACAAAAAGATGATAACTGTGGGCCACACAACTTTGGCAATAACACTGGGAATCTTTGGATTTACTTGCTTTCTTTGGACAACCAAGACAGCTTTCTCCAAGAAGGGCCACATCAGTTGCATGGCACGCAAAGGTTTATGGTGCCTTCTTGTTTTCTCCTCCCAGAAAGCATGCACAAAGGTACCACTGTGCACATAATATTCTCCTCCGACACAAGCTAATCCAGAGACACCACCATAAACCAGAAAGCAACACGTATTCCACTAAGTTGCTGCACCATCCATTTCGCCCCTATGTGTCTCAGTTTCTTCTACCTCCGTCATATATTTATCCTGAAAAAGCTGTATGGCAGGGAATATCTTTTTATGTCTTTGCACAGGGATGCAAAGAGAGGGGCATCAGTCTAGATTAGAACTGTTTAGTCCTTGCCATAATGCAAATGAATCCTATTAAAGGATGGAGGCCTTAAATAGCCTGTACTGAACCTTCTGTGAGTAATTTAGATAAGTTTTTAAACAAATCCATTCTACATTCTTTTATGAACAAAACAGAACTACTGTGCTAACCTCATCCCATAATTTCTAAGCCCCAGAAGCCCTACAAAAATGTATAAGCAATTAGTTTTGAATTAAACAAAAAGTGATGGAACAAATGCAAAAGTATTCACCTTTGTAACACGGCCACATTGCAGAGATATAAGAGCACAGCTGTTCTCGCCTAAAAAGGAGATTTCCAGAAAAAGAGAGGCTGGGAAAGAAGTCAACAATGGGCCCTGGAACTGAACATCATGCTCAGATTAATTTAGAAACCACTAAACATTTTGCCAAAAAAGAAAAAAAAAAGTAAAAGAAAAAACCCCCTTTTTTTTATCAGGCAATAATACGTGTGATTTAAATCCAGCTCTGGAAGCAGAAGTTCAGGCTTCCCCTCTTGACACACCTTAGCTCAGGCCGGTTGTGCAAGCAGAACTGGAGCTGGTATATCATCCAGTGGAAAATGAAACAGATCCAGAACAATCAATACTCCAGGGGTAGGTTTGGATTCCAAATTTACCTACTAGCACAATATCTAAAAATAATAGGAATCCAGGAGGTTTGAGGGGAGAGAAGAGGGCTTGCTAGAAAGGAAAGAATCCAGAATGAAAAGAAGGAATTCATCTGGTTCATATTAATTTGTATTAATTTTCATTTAATAGTATAACCACCTGTATTGAAAGAATGAATGTGAAATATTTTGACTGATTGTCCCATGTAACTTAATACTGAAGGATAAGCAATTGGATATGGTATAGGTCTCGAAGAGAGTTGAAAATGGAAGGGTGAAGAGCAAAACCACCCCCGGTGAGCTCCACCGGCTCCGTTAGCAATGCAGCATGCTGCAGGCGTGCGTGCTCTGCCGAGGGCACTCACCGCTCCCTTGGCTGTCGTGGGTAAAGTCCAGTTTACCTTGGGCTGAGGAGCCAGCCTTGCCTTTGGTATTTAAATCTCGATCCCGAGGTTGGCCAACTGTAAAAACAAACCAAGCAGCGACATTTGATTTGGACTCCAATAATAATTTGGCAATGTCAACATTTTCAGAGGTCTCCCAGCTTATGTACTTCACTGTTATTGTAAGAGGTGCTTTGGTTTTACTCGCTGAAAAATCCCCAGCTCTTTCACCCTTCCAGTTTGCTAAACCTTGTGCCGACACCTGCGCCGCATGTGTGCGAGTTAACGGCTCCGAAAGGGATCCACACATCTGCTGTGGTGAGCCACCAGGTTGGGAAAGCTGCTACATGTCATGAGGCTTGGGTGGCCTTTTTTAATACGTTCCTGGTCTAGGAGTATTCTTCTGAAAGCCAGACCATGAAGTGCTGGGCAGCTCCTGCAAGGAACTGAGCAGTTTTCTGCCTGCTGTAGATTTGGTGGATCAAAGTCCCATGGCAGCTTTGTGGTCCTTGGTGAGCGCAGAACCAGTAAAGTGCTCTCAGGTTTTTTGGTTGCAACCAGTGACGGAGCTCAAAGGCCGCAGTAAGGCCAAACCTCTGTTCTCAGAATCCTAATTGGCCTGAAAATAAACCCTGTCCATGTTACGGGTCTGTCCTCGTGCTTTCTCGCGTCTCAAGAGAATTACCTTTTGGGTTGCATTATTAGCGGGTTCCCAACAGATGGTGCTAATGAGACTATTAAGTAGCCTAACCCAATATGCAAATGAAGCTGCAAAAAGGGCTGCTGGGACCTGTCCTTTTCTTCTTTCTAGCTTGAGTTAAAAGAGAACTTTATTAAACACTATTGCAAGTGGCTCTACAGGCTGAGAAATTCAGAAGGTTTTCGAGCCACAACTAAGGAAAGCAGAGAGAAGTCTGCTGCTCATCCGAAATCTAATCGGGCCGGCAGTGGAGGGGTCTGGGGGCTGGGAATTAATTAATACAGGTAATCTGGAATCCTTGCTACTGGTATTTAACAAAGCCATGTCCAAAAGCCCTTTCAAGGACTGCAAGAAAGTCGTCTTTGTTTGTGTGGCTGACTGAATGTTACTCGGTTACCTCCTTTTACACACTGCGGTTTTATGTAACACACCAAATACAATGTTTAAGTAAGGTTAGTGTTATGTTATACAGTCTAACAAATAAAAGGATGTTTAAAGTTAAGGCTGACATTCCATCCTTAACTTTTTGTACCTTTGTGTTACATCACACCTCAAACATAACATTGATTTAGGGCCCCTGCCCTGGCTCTATCAAGACACGGGGAGATTAATTACGTTAAATACATTATTCCGACCTTTGCGTTAACTACCCCTTCCTTTGATGGTTTAATAATTTCAACCTTTAGGTAATGTCAGCTGTTAGCACACGCTGTTAGTCTTTTTTTTTTTCCTTCTTCTTTAAATAGAAACATCCCCAAACATTAAAAATGGGATATTTCCATATACTCAAGGTCATATTTTGCAGGTTTTTTTTCTAAAATGGGCATTATGGATCAGCTTTTCCAGACTAGGCACGTGTACATAAACATCACACATTACAAATGTGCAAACTTAACTTCAGAATATAACTCCTGAATGAGTTTGTTCGTACTGCGTTTCTGGGATAATGTGTCAGGTACCCATAGCTATACACATACACCCAGCCATTCATTTATGCTTACACAGGAATGCACGGCCTCAGTCTTTCAGAGCTAGATAGCATTATTGAATAACACTGCAGTTGAGTTATTATTATCACCACTGATTTAAGCACATTTATTTTCAATTTCAGAAAGGTCTGATATAGCACTTACACCCAGTGCACAATGTACAGCTAAAGTATATTCTACTTTTCACTGGAGAGTGAGCGAGAAAGGGGTTTATTTGCTTGGCACCACAAATACCCCACAATATCTCCTATTGTATTTGTTTTTCTGGATGAATTTTTAATAATTGAAAAAAATAGTTTAGAGCAGAAAGATGGCCACTCCTTCTTTATAAAATTCCTAATAATCTAAGAAGAGCTCTGCCAGTAAGATTGTGTGTCCAGTATCTCGTCTCTGATAGTGATAGTTGGAAACACTATAAAAATGGGGCAAGTGCACATGTGAAAATAGGTTAGCATGTCACTAGTTTCTTTTAGGCATTTCTTAAGGATGTTCCTTTTCCTGAGATGGATCATCAGCCTACTCTGTGCAGCTATTTTTGTATTAGTTGCTAATGGCCATAGGCTTGGGTGGGGAGCAGGGCACCGCTGGGGCTCGGAGTGGGTAGGAACTGTGGAGTGAGATGAAGCAAAAGAAATCCTTTCCCTCTGTCAGCATCTCACAGGTGTCTGGACAGATTTCTGATGGTGACATCCTCCTGAGGGTAAACTCAGGCTTCTCCCAGATGACCTTCAAATTTCATAAGTTAAAGCAGAGTTAAGTATTTCTGTTTCTTCTTGTTGGAAGAGATGTTGTGGCTGTTGTTGAAGAGAGACACAGAATCAACTTCACCTATGATGAATAGAAGTCCTGGGACCTTTAATGTAGAAAATTTAATTTGAGAGGTTGGACATTGGATCAAGGAACTATGACAGGAACTTCACTGAGGCTCTTCTAAGACCTGAAAGTCCTTAAGTACTGTAGGATTAGCCCATAAGCTGGAGTCTCATCTCTAGTGTTGACCTCCTCTGTGGTTGTGAACAAGTCATATGCTAGCACTGTCTGTGAAAGGGGGAAGCTACGCTTACTGGTCTCTAAGGGCAAGTGGTGAGGTCTTGAAGATTATAGAGGCTGCCCTGAAACGTGTTGAATTGCTGACAGTGGAGGGTATGTCCTCCTGGTGAGCAAACAGGAGCTGTGGTTGCAAATGTTTTAGCAGCTGACTCCTTATACTTATAGAATGAATTGGTGCATTTATTTGACACTCAATAATTTTTAGATATATTCCCCTCGGCCTCCACCCTTTCTCTCTAAAGCCACCAGGATTACTTCAATCACATGGAGCCAAACATAGTTCCCTATCGTGGTTTCTTGTAGCAGTCTTTGGTGCAGATTACTGTGGATCAGGCAACAAGAGTAGTTACAACTACATACATGTTCTCTTCTTTTGGCCCTTCTTTGGGGTTTCTGCTTTTGAAGGGGGATTTTTATCATCAGAATCAATTCCTGGTTGAGCCATTTCATCTCAACATAAGCTGAAGGACAGACTTTTCCAGCCCTTATTTTAGATCCTGATTCTGTGCTAGAGGAATCCAGTTAAGCTTATAGCGTAGCGTGACTCCTATGAATGGTTCTTGATACATAAAATAACAAGGACAATTCATAAATTACTTTGCATGTGACAAATCTCATTGGGACTTGACACTGTGTAGGATAAAAGGTGTCAGATGTGTTTGGATTGCATCAGTCTGCTTACTACAGACCAGCATTTGCACTGCAAACGTATTGTGCTGCCATATACTGCAATGCTGAAAGAAGGATAAAAATAAGCGACAGAATAAAAGGGCACATGATTTCCACTGCTGGCAAGGTGACGTCTGCCATCCTGGCTGACACTCCAGTGATTAAACTCCAGACTTCCAGAGCTGCTGCTGTTGTAGCTTGAACTGGAGTGAAACCTACATAGCTGGGCTGTAACCGTCATGGTCTTAATGTATTGGACATGCCTTGTGACCCCTAATGCACAGACATGCACACAGGGCTGGGATTGTCCCCAGATGCCTGACTTTCCAGCCCGGGATCATGAATGCTGAAAGATAGCTATTAAGTCCAAAGGATGTAAAATAAATTTCAAATTAACACATAGTTTGGTTATTGGTTTAAACGTCACAACTCTGTTTCTCTGAAAGCCACAGTCTGAGAAAATGTCATATGCAAAACAGGACCAAGAGTTTCACATTTCCAGTTTTTCTTGGGAGACAACAGAGCTATTCTTCTTTCCAGTAGGAAGCAAATGTTCTAATACACTTTCTTATGTATTTTGACATTTGCATTGAGTATGGGTTGGGTCAGGGTGAGATTATATAAAAATGAATATTGCTTGCAGAGGAAAGTTACCTTTTCCAAATCAGTGCAGCTTCCAGTCATTCTGGGGAGAAAGATTTGATTTACAGAAGCCTGCACCAAATCCATCTATGCTGGATATATCCTATAGATAAAGTCCCAAGCTCACTGGTACTATTAACTGGCCCATTTTTCACTACAAAAAAGAAGCCAGCATCACAACTTTGGTCAGCTTTTGTTTGGCTCTGTGCCACATCAGCCTTTTTCTACCTTGGAGGCAAGACAACAGAAAGCCACAGGAGGAACAAGATAATCATCTCTCTGCTAAAAAATAAAACACAGAGGTGCAAATGCAAGCCAGGTTTCTGGAATCCAGCACAGGGCTTAGCTGTGACTCCCAAACCTGAGCCCATCAGGCAGGGAAAAGGAATGACACTCTTGACAAGAATCTAAACTTGGGACCAAACCTCCCTCCAGCTGTGCTCATGCTGCCTGTCCAGTGCCCTGAAAATGGGGAACGGGCAGTGGGGAAGAAACTGCTTCCCCTTCTCCTGCAGTTCAACATGCGTGCTTAAAGTCCGAAAGAAGAAAGCAAAATATCTTTCCAAATGCAAGGACAGGAAAAAAAAAAAAAGGGGGGGGGGGTGGAAGCTGGGAAAAGCCAGCTCTGCCAGAGCTGAGTTGTAAATGGGAGAGGAGCTGCAGAGTGGCTGCTGGCAGAGGGAGGAGGGGCGAGGGGAGGGAAGGGATCAGGGCTACAACTTGGAGTCCCTCCGGGGATTTCCTCCATGGATTGCACAGTCATTTGTAAAAATTGACTGTGACTGTTACACTCACACTTACTTCTTGTTGCTTTATTCCACATGCGGCCCAACATGTTTTTCCACTGATACGCAGATTTTGAGCTGTTTTGTTTGGACTTGCCAGTGGAGGGGCTTCAGTTGACACAAAGGGCTTATCAATAACACTGAACCCTTTTTGACAGCTGTTTTTGCTTCCCGACTCTCCTGTTAGGGAGGAAAAGGGGTGGCTGCAGGGAAAGGAAGCTTGAATAGCAGCCAGTACCTTCCACGGGTAGCACACTTCAGGCAAATCTAGAATTACCTCCCTCCTGGCTTCAATTCCCCAACAGCGCTGAGGCCCCCTCCGCTCGGCACCAGCAGAATAAGCCTTCAGTTGATTGCTTTGGTAAATCCATCATTTTTGCATCCTAATAATTAGCCCAGCAGCTGTTGCAAAGCTGGAAACATGAACGTTTCCTTTTTATTTGAAGGGATCACTTCTCTAAATGAGTGATGTCCATTTTAACTCTCCCCTGATATGCATAAATACATACGCAGCCAGTGTGACTTTAGGCATGAAAAATCAGTAACGGGTATATGATTCTCAAATCTAGTAGAACTGATAAAAATCAAGGTTGCTGTCAGCTGTGTAAATTGAGAGCTCCAAGTGAATTTGGTGGTTGGGCTGGGAAAAGGGGGTTTTTTGTGCTGGTGAGTTGCTCCCTCTCGTGGAAAGCTGGCATGCCCGTAAAGCGCTGCTGCTTCTTGGATGACTCTGCTTGAGGCACAGTGTGAAACCTGGAGACATGCACACACACACGCTCACAAGCCTGACCCTGCGAGCATGGAAAGCATCCCTGCTCTCTGGGTTTTACGCCAGGAAACTTGGCTTGCTGAGAAGAAATCTTTCGGAGCGAAAGGAGTCTGCCCTCCCAGAGCCTCATCATTATTGCCTTATGTAGCCTCATTAGTTTGGCTATTTCGAAATCCTTGTACAGCACTGATCTGGGGGTCTTGAAAAGGCAGAGATGTCTGAAGCTAAGAAACAGGACTGGTTCTTTCTCCTCCCCCCTCCCTTTTTGTTTTAGTGATGTTCTCTTTTGGCTTTCTCCAGGACAAAATAAAACCTGCTTTGGGGATGACTGATTATCGTTGAATTATTACTACACCATTAACCGAATAGCTATTATTATTAGACTATTAACTGAACAGCTTTCCTCTTCCCTCTTTCTGTTTAAAGGTTCCCCCTATTTCTGTAGCTCAGATAATCCCAACCCTTATCCATTCTCCCAGCTGCAAGAATGAGCCAACTTCCCTGTCATCCCATGGGTATGATTCCCCTCCGCCCCCCCCAGGATAATCACATGTTCTGGACTAGTATTTTTTTATTGCTTTTATCGAGAGATTTTATTACAAAGGAAAATATGTCCTGTATTTCTTAGGCTGGAAGGATATATAGACTTGGCAGTTAGGAACCACCATAGCAATTTTTAGCACAGTGATGTGGTTTACATGGATTAATCTGCATTAACTCTTTGGAACGCTCTTCAACCATTCAAAAGCTGCCTCAGCCCAAACAGTTTATAAGCTAAATAACAAAAGTCTTGTAAATATTTATTTAACGAGACATATTTTGAATAACTGACATGTATAGAGCCTTCCTAGAGAGTGTGTTATCACCATCAATTTTCATGGTCTGATATAATAACAACTACCAGCGTAAACTGTGGCAGGGAGGATATTGACAGTCCGAGACTGCTGTGTAATAACGGGGCAAAGAGACCGCACCGAGCCACAAAAGCAGGATTCAAATTGGGTTTGCTTCTACTTGGCAAATCACAGGGAGAAAAAGTACGTAGGTTATCTGTTATTAGAGAGTGACTGTAAATACGCTGTAGTTACTATGCTATTGCAGCGTAATTATGCAGAGGTTATGCCTTTCTAATAACTACCTACCAGCCACAGAAAGAAACACAATTTATAGGGCTTCATTTTCTTCTTTGCTCTCCTAAATTCTGAGCAGTGTTTTCATGCCACAGTGATGGGTGCTGTCTTACCACCTGTATAGACTAAATTAGTTTGTGGAAACTGCAGGTTAATTACCTAAACACATTGCTTATATTTAACCCTATTGTTTCACATCTAATACGTGCATTTTTAGAAGCCAGATAAAGTTATTTATGCTGCAAATGGCTCTCAGTTACGAGTTCATGAACACTCTGATTAATGTGAATTAGAAATGATAACACAGTAAATGTGTAGATGATCTTGAAAGAGAAACCCTGTTTGCTAGTCTTATAATTATTACACACAGTTTCAAGCCTTTCATTCAGCTCTTTTACACCAAAAAATGGCTTCTCATCCACCGGTATCAAAACCAGCTCAAATTCTGGGCGTATTTCACAACCGTTTTTTCCCCTCTATGTGTCTATAGTGATGATGGATGGCACGGACTGACTGTCCTTAGAAGTGAATGTATTTATTTGTCCACGGGATACGGATAGCACATGAAATTGCAGTGGTAGTGTAAACCTCCCCCACACATCACCTTCTGTCAGTGTGGCTCAGCTTTGACAAAAAGGGACACAGCGAGCCATGGGGAAATTGTGTTTAATTCCAAAGTCACACAGAGAGTCAGTGGCAGGCTGACAATGAGGACTTCCAGCCCCTCATCGGCATTCCTCTGCCGTAAACACGGGGCACCGGCCCCGACTCTAATGATACAGGGGGAGTTATGCTCAGTGCAAGAGATGCTCTGCAAAAAGGCCTCCCTTGCATTCGGTTAAAATGCTGCTAGTGGGATGTGATTAATCTAACTTCAGACTCTAGAATAGCAACTATTAAACCCAGGGGATGGTTTTATTGAAAAAATAAATAAATCTGTCTTTAAGGGGTGGGGGTTGAAAACAAGAAACACGTGTGGGATTTTTTTTTAGGCCTGATTTTTTTAAAAAAGGACGTTCTGCGCTATTGCCACCACGGCATGCAGGAGTCGGGTTTGTAACCAGCCCTGAGCATCCCACTTTGCTTTGCCCACTCAGGCCAAATGTTTCTTCAACACAAGCTGACAACTGACTGTGCATTTTGATCAAGTGTGGTCTCTGTTCAGTAGCTGGGCGGTTTGAATGCTGCTCCTGTCACCTCAGAGCAAAAAGATTTTGGCATGGGCACCCCTCACGTGCCAGTGAGCCCCACCAATCCTGTGGGCGTTGCAGGGTGGCTATCGGAACTACGGGGATGTTGGCTGGTTAAGGTTCTGCTAAATTACCTAAGATGAGAAACTTATGAGGAAAGCATTTGCTGGGATTACCCTTCGGGTAACCTCGTGCAACATAATAGTGACACGGGATACTGTGATTTGCCACTTTCTAGAATCCCAGTCCTGGATGTAAAGCAAGTTATTATTTTGAGACTAAAAACCTTGCGTTTTTTACTGATGCATGTAAATACTATATTGATCAAGCTGGCAAAAGATGTGTATACTAAGATTTGATTTATCAGAGAGAGCTTTTCCCAGCAAGATACAGGTGTTAGGTAAGTCAGCTTATTTCTCTTAAAACTGACATCAATATGACAATACAATTTCTCTGGTTCTGGTGTGATCGATACAATTGTTTCTGATTCCAATGTTGTCATAAATCCCCTATAAACACACTCTGTGCCTTTGAATAAAGTTTGGTGGTGTCTTATACTGCTGTGTGTACCAAACCTGCGAGAAACTGAGACATCCAGAAGAAAAAGGGGCTGAAGTTCGTAATTCCAGGGCAGCTGAGTTGTCATCAGACCCTTGTCTCCCTTTTTACATAAAGGCTTTTGATTACCTTCATTACTGAAAGCTTATACCTTTATGTATTTCTAGTGGCATCCCCGCTTACTCGAGCATGAGAAGCTGCCAATACATATTTTTTAGGTTCCTCTGCAGAGGTGTGATTTCTTCCCGCTATACCCTATCCTAAATGAATAAAATAATATCACACATATGATTACATTGCAGTACATGCCAGTGGGGAAGTAATGCATTTTTTCGTACATTATTTGTGATGAGGATGTTTAGTGCATAGGCTGCAGAGTAGGATTCCTGTAACTGCTCCGCAACTGACTGACTCACCAGTGTTGTGACCCTGGGCAAACCCCTCTGTCTCTCTGGCTCTTCTTCTTCTGTAAGTTTTATTTCAGAGTTATATTTATATTTTAAAGCACATTGAAATCCTTGGCTAGAATATACTATTATAGTGCATACACACAGTAAAGGACATGGGTGTCCCAGACTACAAATCACCGCTTAGTCACTTTACATTTGGTAAGTTGCTTGTGTTATCTTGTGAGGCCAGACTATCTGGGTGTATCTCTGCAGAAATCTCTTAACACTGATTAATAACCTGCCCCAAGCAAGCTGCAGCAAGCTGGTGTTGTAATGCTTATGGAGAGCACTGGCATGCACACAGAGGTTGCACCTACACTGACCTGTCACAGCATTCAAGGTGAGGCTTTTACAACTAGATCCTTCAGCTGTCTACTGACTTGGTTGTGGTCGGACGTGGTGAACTTTCAGGAGTTTTCAGTGCTCCCTTGCCTTGGTCTCCCACACCTTCAATCAGCTCCAAGGGCAAGTGCCCCAAAGGCTCAGTATGTTTGCGCAGGAAGGGTAGCCTAGAGTGTTTGTATCTAGTAATTTTATATGAGGAGTTCCATTTATTGCCCAGATTCAGGGCATTGCAGAGTATGCCAGGAACGTGTCCACTGATTTCTGGAAAATGACGAGATATGAGGTTTAGTAAATTTGGGAAAGTATTGGTCAAATTTTAAGCTCCAGAATTGACCTCTGCACACACACAATCCTCAAAAGACTTCACCATCATGGCCTTAGATGAGTCCCTCAGAGCTTTTGAGCTCTGTTGACCCTTGATCAAATCTTGGGTCTCTTTAAGAAAGGCAGAGAAAGAGTCTCGGCCTTTGGGAACATTCAAGGACATCTTGGTGGAACAGAACTCCCAGTGTCTTTGCGTGCAGTAGGGTTTGCTTGGTGTGCAGTTAGGTAGGTGAAGCCTGTCAAGTTTGGTGTTGGCTACTGTGTCTTTTGTGGTTGGAAGGTGTGCCAGGTACACATACAGATGGCCCAAGGATTGAAGAGCAGGAAAGTGCACACTAAGTGATTGGTCTCTGGCTTGCAATATCCCTCTTCTCCTTCCCACCACATCCACGCTTTTACTTTGAGACTCTTGTGGAGAGCACAAATAGTGATGCAAAGTGGGGATACACTTTGAAATGAGGCACTTGCCCAAGCCACTCAGCCCTTTTAGACTAAAATTATGTGGTTTAGGTATGGATGAGCATAGCATAGACCCGTGCATGTTAGAAAGGCAGTACTGGAAACAATGTAAGTGCTTGGGGGTTATATATCTTTCCCAGAAGTTCTCTGTTAGATTAACGTATTCCTGGAGTATCCTGAAATTAATATAAGAATACACAGCATGAACAGGGATGAGCTACCCTATTGGGATGGCCATGAGAGTCAACCTCATGGAGAAGAATAGATCTAGTGGGAAAAGGCTAGCATGTCCTCCTCTGACCATGTGAGCTGGTGGTAGATCTATCCACTCCCAAGGTGGGAAAGACATCCGCTTTCTGCTCAGGCTCTTGCAAGAGGCAGGACCAGCTTCCCAGAGCAGGTCCTCTTCTCCTGCACACTTTGTCATAAGCGATCGAGGCAGGTGAAACTGGAATAAAGAGCAATCGTCCACCTCACAGGAAAAGTGATTGACAAACCTGCCTGAAAGAACAACAAATCACAGCTGAAATTATCATTTGAAAAAGAAAAGAAAAGAAAGAACGTGCAGACGTGAAGCATCCCAGGAATCTAAACAGAGGCCGCCTCACCATCCAGACTCATTCCATTTTAGTGCGCTATTTCCCAAGTTGTTGCGTGAATGATCCCAGTGTCTTTGCCTTTACAACCTTGCCTGATAGGCCATTCCACACATTTATTATCCTCTGTGTGAAAAAGTGCTTCCTAACGTCTGTTCTAAATCTGTTTTAATTTCCATTTATGCTCCATTGTCCTATAATCTGTTTGGAGCTGAAAATAGAACCAAGGTATGATCTTCTTACAACCCCTGGCAATAAATTTTATTAGTATTTTTTTCCAAACTTCACAACCTTGCAGTAAATAAGAAAGCTTTATGGGGAAAAATAACCTCTATCCTCCTCCACTCTCCTCCCCATCCACAAACCCCATGACCTTTATAAACTTTGACCAATATCATGGTTTCCCTTCACTCCCCCCGCTTTTGACTTAATATTGCATTGGTTACAGGAGTAAACCAATTATATGAGTATTAAAAATGGAAGCAGTTTGCGTGCTGGCGATGTATATCTTTTACCAATGGCTGATGGAAAAAAAAATTCTCCCAGCTGCTCTGTAAAGCTCTCTCTATGCAGCTTGAAACATCTGGTTTGTTTTGTGTGCAGTCTTACACAGGGCATTTGCAATTCTTTATTCAAATTGGATTTTTAGTTCACTTTCCAGTAGAAAGGTTGATATGTTTGTCATTAATAAGCATGGCAAAAGTAATATGTATGTAATTAGAATTCAATCATCAGAAGCAGGGTGGCAGGGTCCCCTAAAAGACATTTTCATTCACTTCAATCTGCAATCAGAGGATGAAGTTTCCTCAATGAGTTAATGCGGTTCGGTCCTGGTGGACTATAACATTGCTCCAGCAAGGCATATTTATTTGCATGATTGGCAATTAGAATTTATTGATTTCAAAAAAGGAAATCCTTCCCTGGGTACTAGTGTTTCACTCCCTTGGCTGACGTCGGACAGGAAAAGCTGTCAAGATATGGATACCACATCTGGGTTGGAGGATGAGAACATAATTATTTCTATTTCTCAACAGTAATTTCTCAGGATCAAGGGCACTGATGGACTCTGGAGAGAGTTCACGCCAATATTCCTTGGCAGGAAATGAGCTGGTTGATGACTATAATAATGAGACCTTTTTGATAATCTCAGTGGAGATGCAACGTAGGCTCACACCCAAACTGGTCTCTACTAGATATGGGCACTCGATCAGGCTGGTCTTACTCAGTTTTAGGCTTCAGCTGGAATTTGATACGAAATCAGAAATCAGCCTGAAAGTGGATCCTAGAGCAGTCCTTAGGATGCAATTTTGTTACCATAGACAGTTTTAAAGAGGTTCTGTCATCTTTGTCTGCATCCAAAACCAGAGTCAGAAAAATAACTCCCCTCAAATAGTGGCAAAGACCAGATAAGTACCTTCCACAGGGACTCCAAAGATGGGCAGCTTAGAAATTATAGAATTAATAAGAATAATATACGGTAGCTATAAATACAGGGTAAAAATGAAAAGACTGAAGGAGTGAGAAGGGACATCTTTCTAAATCTTCATTTCCCCTTTTCCCCCTTTTACCTTGGATCTAGTACATTACAGATAATAGCCGCTCTGTATTACTGTCAAGGAGAATAGACGCAAGTCCTTGTCTCATACTTACAAGCAAATGACAGTATATAGCCCACAAAGAGTTGAAATATTCTTCATTCTCCACCCTCAACTTGACCAAGAGCTTGAAAGGACTTACAGTTCTGCCCTTTTTACCCATGCTCCCCATTTTCTCTCATCTATTGTTGCCAAATATGCAGTTGAAATTAATAGCACCGCTTCACCTGCCACATGTCAAACTTAATTTTACTTTAAATCAGTCTTAATTATTCTAGTGAAGTTTATAGTTTTAATGGAAAGACATTGCTTGCTTAAACTATAACATTTATTACAAAGGGCCAAGAGAAATTTAAAGTCACGTTGTCTTTCCAAAGTGGACAGCTTTAACTAGATGATATCACATCTCACGCCTTCTAAGAAGGTGAACTTTCTGAACCCAGCTATTCAACACAGGCCCAATGACAAAAAAAAAAGAGGAAAAAAAGAAAGCAAAAACCCCACACAAATTAAATCTAGAGACAAAGTCCAATGCCCAGTGTTGATTTCTCCATTTGCACCGGGGTACTCGAGCACCAACGTGTTACAGACTAATCGTTGCCGTGAACTATTTTGAGGGAATGAAAGGGAAGAAGGGTAATTCCAGGAACGTGGCTCCCGTTTGATAGGCTGACAAATCAGGTCAATGGCTAATACTGATCAGTATGAAATGCTTCGGCTCTGAGGAAGATTTAATGGTGCTCACTGCACTGTAGCTGCCTCCATCTCGCATTGGTGCCACTCATTTACTTGCAGGTGAAACATAAAACTGAGGGCTATTAAAGAGCCTACACTTTTTCCAGGAAGGAGGGTGTTAGGTCTGCATTAGATCCTGGCACTAATCCAGAGCCTGTAATCACACCTTGCCAACTGTACCGAAAATTTCCCCTATGAGTTCCTTTGGCAACACCCCATTTTACAGAGCTAAGTCTGTGCAGACTGACAGCCTTTCAGTCCAGCTGCATTTCAGTCATAGGAAAATAACCCCCCCGGGCACAATTTATTAAGCACTTTGGGACATCTCTGGCAGTTTTGTTTAGCAGTTAGAACATAAGAAAGAGCATCAGGATTCAATATCTGGTTATTTGATGATTACGAGTAAGGTATTTAATTTTTTTGTGTGCTCTGGTTTACCTGCCTGTGAAATAAGTAAAACAATATTGCTAAAACTACACATAGTCCATCACTATAATACAATATTTGCGTAAATTATGCCAAGCTGGAGTATAAAACTCCCTAAATTCACTCCAACTCCCTACAAGCCAGCTACCCAAAAGATAAGCATCAGCTGAAGGTTTATACATGCATTGTTTCTTCTTTTTTCTTTCTTTCTTCCTTCTGTGGGCTTCCACTCAGAAAACAGATGGTCTCTCCTCGCTGACATTTTCTTACAGTTTTTAAATGATGCTGCAGTAGGGGAGAGCTGAAATGTTCAATCTAGAGCTGTTCGGTCTCAATCTAGGTTCATAATTAACAGTAGCTAAGTGAAGTTTAGTAAGGGCAGCCCACCAACTTTTCTTTTTTTTTCCCGGCACATTCACAGCAAGGCCACAATGAACGTGCAGCTCGTGGAGTTTCCCCTGACCGTGACTCCCTGGAATATTTAGTATTTACCTTTCATGATAATTAAAGGAAGGGAAATGAAGCCTAAAGGAAGACCAAGTGACATTTAATATTCCTTAATATTCTCTTGTTTCCTTAAGTGATGGCTGTTGCCAAAGGAGGGCCTCCCTCTCTTATCATCAGCCAGGTCCTGACCCTCGGGCCAGGGATCCTGGCTGTAACTTGACCCTGGGACCAGGTGTGTGCCTGCAGGTCACAAGGCTGACAAAAAAATATCAGCCCATGCGGTGCAAACAAGTCATTCCTAAGCACTTTATTGCCTTTAACTCTTTCAAGTCCTAGTCAGGCACAAGCACTGGAGCGACTGCCTCCACGCCTGCCTGCCCTGCGCTATGAGACTTGCTTGTGAGCATGCACGAGCAGCCAGCAAGTAGCTGCCAATAAACCCCGTGCCTCTGCAAACGTGCCACATGCAGGGACAACCGTGCAGGCACTTAGGTGTGAGCATGTACAAACTAGGTCTTTCGTTTGGGCAAGTGAGTTTATTGTATCTGGTTGAAAATGGGGCTGAGAGATTTTGTGACCTGCAGAGCCATTTGCTTCCTTCCTCCGCTTTCACCAAGCTGTTGCTAAATCACAGCGATGTTACAGGGACCAGCTGCGGGATGGGTGAGAGGCTCCAGGTTTTTGCAGCAGGTCAGGCTTGGGAGACTTTCAAGCACTGCCTCTGATGTGCCTCAAGAGGAAATTCAGCGCTCATGCCTTCACCCAACCCGGTGACTGTGAGTGCTGGACTATTAGACACAGCGTGCAAGTGGCCCCACGGAAATTCCCAGCTGCCCCTTGCAAAAAGGCAAGGTTGTTATAAGCCTGGGCTAAAATGCATGTGCACACACGGTTAAGCTATAGTCTAAGCATTTGGCTGCCCTAAATTCTCTGTGATTTTGAGTATGGCTTACTCATAGGTACTCCTTTTTCCAGCAAAAAAGCACAATATATGCAATATATTATTTTTATTTGCCTGCTGCCTTTTCTTTCTCTTTTTTCCCCAGCCTTCAGCATGTCCCCAGGTCATACCTGCAAGCCTTTGTCCTCGGCTGAAATGTCTGGAGACTTTTATGGGGGGCTCCTGTCATCACATGCATCCGGTGCATGGGCTTTTAGGCAGACTCCTCAAACTATGAATTAAAAAGCACAGGAACTGACAGCCCTGTGAACTACCTGTGAAAAATCATACCTGGGTTTATGAAGCTATTATGTCTTCAAGGACGTTCGGCAGCTATTCTTGAGGAGACAGTGTTACAGGGGAAAAAAGGGCTTTTTCAACATCAGTATCTGCTCTGTAGTCCCGGTACAAAATGAATGCCACTAAGTAATAAGTAGTCCGCATTGTTATGAGCATAGAGAGTGATCCAAAATCTATTAAACAGGAGAATTTCCAGTGATATCAGTGGTCTGTGGTTGGGGTCTTCAGACAGAAAATCTCACTGGTATCCCATTTGCACTGTAACAGTCTCATAACAATTTGTGCAGTAAAATCATTACCAAAAGCCATTAATAATATGAATACATGAGCACTTCAGATCTTTCCAAAGAGGCTAAGCCCCCCCTTCCCTTCTAGAATCATGCACAGTTAAAGAAATCAAAGCTTTCCCTTTTCTTTTAGTGATCATAGAAGTAAAAAAAATGTAGCCGGCACTGAACGCTTTCTCTCTTCCTTCCCCCGTCCTGTTTTTGCTTGCTGCTGAAAAATAAAAATAAAAAATAGCCAAATCCATTTTAATGACACTTTATATAAACCATTTTTCCAGACTGAGATTATGGACATCACTATGTTCCACCCCATCACAAACTTTTACGGCTGACTTATAAAGTCCCAGAGAAGGAGATGTATAAAATTCATGCAGACCATGGATACCGGAAAACATATTCGGGAGCTTAGGCAGGAGTTCCTTGGAGACAGCTAATATGTAATTGAGCAGTTACCCTCCAGCATAGAGATATCAAAAGAAAGCAGATACCTGGTTGCTCAGGTAAAGCCCATTCCAAAAATTCATTTTAAACAGATTGAATTTGGTGCTGTGGATTTACAGCCATATTCTCTCACCAGCACAACCAACAAAATAGACTTAACTAGAAAGATGCTCATGAGTCGTGAAGACACAAGACATAAAGCCAGTTTTATGTCCCAGCTGCCTTGGGAGATCTTCCATCAAATTAAAATTTTCATCCATATAACACACATTTAGACTATACAAAGCTAAATGTGCCATCGTGACCGCTTGTGCCCTTCTGCAGACTCAGACTAGACCAACAGGTTGTACCGTCCAGCTGTACGTCTTCGTCCAGCTGTAGATCTCAGCAAATCAACAAAAAACACTGCAAAAACCTATTAAAGTGTTAAAATCAGCACTCTTCATGCCAGTGCATCCTACCTTGTGTGAATTAAATTGGTACAAGACCCTCATGGATTGGAAACACTGTATTATCCTTTTCATCCCATTTATCTTGCAAAGTGAATTTATTAATTCTCTCTATACCAGGAAAATTATCTATTTTTCACATGCCTTTTTTTTTTTTACCACTATTGATTTCTTTAAGGAGTGTTAGGGATGATGCATTGGAAACACTGGAAGACCAAAAGCTTTCATCTACTAGTCAGAACATCAGATAAACCGAGTCTCCAAGTTTGCAGAAAAGATGATTGACTGGGAAATGATTTAATAATAACTTCTCCATGTGGAATTCTCCTTTAAAATGTATCTTGTTCTATGCATGCCTACAGGTGTGTGAGTATATAAAAATAATAGACCTGGCTGAAAACTCCTCTTCTTTGGCAGTTTTCAATCTTTCTGGGTTTGTTTCCCAATAGAAAGCAATTCTTTTCACTGAAAACGCTGACAACAATGAATTTGTTTACATGTCAATGAGGGAAAAAATCTTTTCATTTGTTTTCACTGCTCTCCTGCATTACTCTTTTATTACCATGGTTATTAACTTTGCCATTTGAAGCAGCGCCAGACAGTTAGCCCATAACAGTGTACCAAGACAGGCGCTGTCTATGCCATAAACCTCGCCAGCAGAAGTCATTGAGTACTTGCTCCTGGCCACGTGTGCTCAGATGGCTGTTTGGATTAACATGGTGATGCCCCAGTCCTGTTTTGTGAATGCAAATGAAGGGTAATTACCCTCACAGCTCTTGTTAATATTGAGCTTGCAGAGAGAGAGGGGATCTTCTGTCTTAGGCTGAGGTTCACCTGCATGCCTTTGGGTCGGGGAGCAGAAGGCATGCATGGCACAGCCCATCTAGGGATGCTCCATCAGTGGGAAAAGGCTCAGTGGCTCCAGTGGTCCTTGGTCGAGACCTGCCTGACCTCCTGGGGCAGATCATACCTACAGAGCAGCACGCATGTATGTACAGAGGGTGGGAGATAACTGCTGAAAATATAGCAGGTTAATGAGTGAGAAGCTCCTTATCAGAATGTATTCCTAGCTCTTCTGGAGGTACCGAGTTGGGACTATGAAATTTGGCGATCTGATGAGTGTCTTTTTTGTGCAGCGTTACGCATGGTGTTTCCAATCAGCCTCTGAGCACTGAGAACCTCTGAGAGCAGTCAGCCTCTCCGCCCTCCTGCTCAGCTCAGTAACTGCAGGCTCCCTCTTGGCAGGCATCTTCTGCACCCAAAAAAACCCCCAAACCAAAACCCCACTCTATAAGTGTGTGCATGTCTCCCTCTACCCCTCCCCTTTATGAGAAAACAGGGGGGGGGGGAAGAAATGCAGCTTGAAAACAAAAGTTAAAATGTTGCAGGTGCAGTAAGAAGAAAAGCAAAGAAAAATCTGCTCAGACAGAGAGACAAAACAAGCAACTGCTTAAGGGATTTGGCAGCAAATGAAACTGCCCCCTTCTCCCTCCCCGTTTGGAGCCTGGTTCAGCATGTACTGGTGGTGGATCACAGTACCAGCCACACTGAGATACAGGCAGACACTTCTGTCTCACCAGCTGCTCTGACAATCCATTTTCATAAAGTAACGGGAGGGGAAGCAAATCTGCAAGATGGAGCTCCCGGTCACTGTGTGAAAGCTTCTCCCCGCACCGCCCCGTGCTTCAGGTGTCGCGGCTGTCAAGGAAGTTTGACAAGAGCGGAGAGTGGCTTTCCCTAAAACATACAGCAGCTACAGCCAGGATGCCTTTGACGTGTACCTGCATCCGGGCTTGTATGCGATACACGATGCGATTTTGGAGATTCCTGCAGAAAAAGTAAAGTGCTGTGTTGTGATTGATGACTGAAATAGGTGTTCTTCCCACTGGGCAGTTAATGATGCAATCTCTCCACGTTTGCTTAGGAAAACACCATCTTAAGAAAATGAGCTCTGGCTACTTTAGGCATTAATAAGGCATTGTAATTTTTTTTCCCAAGGGAGAGGGTGTTAACCCTTGTAGCTGGCCCAGGCTAAGGAAAAATCTGGATAGTTAAGTTCTGTCAGCTTGTCTGCCTATGTACATAATAAACTATTGCGTGATACAATGCATTTTTATGCAGTTGCAGTGATTCATCCAACAAAGATATATTTCAAGGAGGGGGGGAATAAAAGTGATTCTTTACATTTCGTTTGTACAAGCACCAAAGCTTGTGAAGCACTTTGGAGTCCATCTGGCTGAAATGTGCTATATATAAATGTAAGATTGTTATCACCAAAAACACATTCAGTATGGTGTTTCTCTCACATATTTTTTGTTAATTTCAGTGAACCAGTTCTTTTTAATGAATAATTTCCATTGGAAAGCTTTGTTTTCCCTGTAACATAAAGCTTTTTTTGGTTTCATTCCCTTGTCTGGTTTTCATTAGCTTTGCAATGAATTAGCCAAGAGGGCTTTTCCTCTCAGTTAGGTTGGGAAAGTACCACTGGCATGTGTCTGATTTTTGTGGGAAAGTGCCTTTTTTCCCTTTATTATTTCAATTATCAGTTTTGCTTGTATTCCACTACAGATTCTTGCAATCCCACCAACAAATTGTGCTCCTATACGTGCACATGTATGTTCCTGTGTGCCTACATGTCACTCACGTGCTCATCACCATGTGGTTCCTATCTTTCTGAATACATTGCGTTGTACGTTGTGACTATATAAATGTCTTCATGTTTGGAGCTGTTAGAAAGCAAGCAGTTATAAAGAGATTGCTTTTGAGCTTGTATTGATAGGTAATGACTTGATTCCTAAATCCCAAGTAATCTTTTTGGAGGGCAGTCCCAACCACACCAGTCAAGTTTTGTACACCCTTGTCCAAGTGGTCACCAAACCCTTTCCCATATAAAAACAGCTCCTTTCGAGGTCAGTTTTACTAGTGCTTCATCAACAGAGGGGGAACATGTTTGGGTTGGATTTTTACCTGGTAACAGACCTGGACTCTGTTTTCACTGACAAGGTCCACAATGCTGAAGCAGGCAGAAATGTACGAATAGCGTTACTCAGCACTTTGTAGTACCCTACAGCCATGCCAGCGTATTCAGGCAAGTGATTTAATGGCTCCAGGATAAGCTCTGCACCGATTCACCAAACCCTGCTGGAGAAAAACACACAAGGCAGGTTCCATCTCACTGGCTTTTGCTTGCAGAATTGGAACACGTGCTAAGCGTAAAACTCCTATCCCATCACAGACCAGCAAAGCCGGGCAAATGGTTGCCTATCACTGTGTTTGCCAGAGAAGTTCATGTTTAAACAAATCCTGACTTAGAGAGAAATCATTTAAATCAAGAGACATGGTAAAAAAATTAAAACAAATGTATATAAATAATATTACATAATGGGTTGCACCACATTTTACTTGCATATGAAATGTTTTTACAAACCCCTTTATGACCTCCCCACTTGTGACTTCTGGGTCTTGTTGTTACTAACTGAGTGGGGAATAGACCTTACTCTATCCCAGATGCAGCTCCTTATGAATTCCCTCTTTCATAAACTGAATAGTTTATGTATATGTATGTATGTACTTTTTCTCCTAGTAGTTTTTGGAGTAGGCAGAAATCACACACAATATAACGGAGTTACATCACTCCTCCGGGCACCTTCCCTTGCACATCATTAGCTTCCAAAGATAGACACAGCCCTCTCAGACAGAGATGGCAAGTTATCAGACTTGGGCAAAAATCTTCTTGTGTGTGGAAAATGTTGCCGTTGTAGAGCTGGAGCTAGACCCTGTCTAGAATACGGGCTGTGTTCCTGCTTCAAACGCTCCTACAGCTCTTAAATGGGCAGTGTCATAAAACCCAACATGAATTATTGCCTTCCAGCCAGCTTAGTATTTTCATCTGCAAACTTTTATTACATTGTTCAGCACTGACGTGAAATACTGGAAAGATTACCCGGCTGCACAATGTACCCTCTTGTCCCCATCTGCACTAAAGCTGCCAGCTGATCATACACTGACGGAGAGCCCTAAGCATTTTGCGACTCTAAAAACACCGGAGTGCCAAGGTGCGCAGGTGGTGCATCGGTATGGCAGTGACGATGGACAGGTACTTCCAGTAGGCTGTTGGAGACAGGCATACCTCTATGCTTATGTTCTCAAGGACCTTGAGGCAAAGTGCAGGCACTACGAGTACTACCATGATGTAATTGGTCTTTCAGTGTATAATATGGAGATTTTCACGGATATTTAATAACAGGAAAAGGAAACATTGAGGTCTTTTTCTTATTTTCTAGTACTTGCAAGCCTGGCGATGCCTTCATAGAAGATCAGGTTTCAACTCAAGGGCATTGCTACAAAGCGAGACCTAGAAGTTACCTTGAAGACAGTTTTCTGTTGCTTATGCAGGAAGACAGCAATAAAGAACTGAACAGAAGGAAAAATATCTACAGAAAGAATTACAGCCGAACAACAAAAAAAGAAGGTTGACCTGCCCTGGTTCCCAAAATTTCAACCTGACTTTTTAGCCTATCTGAGCCCATTGACATGCCATTTTTCCTCCATCTCAGTCATCCAGTTCCAAGGCCTGATATTGTGCAAGATGTGGCACTCAGCTGAAGCCTTAATGGAAACTGGACCTATGAATTGGAGTTAAATTTAGCCAAAGCAAATGTAAAGGGTTTTCTCCCAGTTCTATCCTGAAGCTGTTTTGTAGGGTGTGTTCTAATTACTATTCTAATATGAAGCTGTAACTGGCAATTTGACTAAATGAGGTACCTAAATCCCATCAAATTAAGGACTTGGTTTCCATTTTGATGTCAACGTATTGAAGGGCTAAATCTTCTCCGATGCAATCAGGAAACGTTTGCTTTGACATCAGTGGGAACAAGGTTTGGTCCATGTGCTCTATTTTATTCAGGCAGTGAAAATGGCAAGAGGGAGTGATATTTCAGCCGAAATTCATAATATGTTTTTCAGACGTTCACAATATTTCAAACATATCTGATGTTCACCCACATTTTCCGGCTCCTTTTTCAATGTTTCAATGAGAAGGGGATTAATGGATGAAATCTATTTTGCCATGTGTGGTAGTCCCTTTGGGCAACCGTTTGTATATTTGAATGTTAGTAAATGATGGAAAGTTCAGTATCCATGGGAAGGTCATTTGAAAGTCTCAGAAAACAATTTTATATGCAAGAAACAAAAACATGATCCATTTCCCATTTCAATGGGCATCTTTTCACTACCACAATGACCCACGAGTTTGGGGTTTGTAAAGCTTATTCTCTGTCATACAAAGGCCATTTTCAGTGCGGTTTCAAGGCTACAGGAAGGGTTAACCTCTCGGCTGCCCTCCCACACTGTGTTTTGATCGGTGCCCCAAGCTACAGGACAGATATCTCTTTGTTTTTTGTCTTTAATATCCGATTCCCAATTCACTTGTGTAGATGATGGGACTCTACAAAACTCCCTTTGTCTGAAGTAAGAGATGCAGCACTTACTCCGCAACTGACTTTTAATACTTGACTTTTTCTTTCTACTTCAGAAAGCACCTGCTTGAGTAGCTCGATGACTAAAGAGCCTTTCAACCTCCCTGCCACCATTTTTAGGTCTGGTCTACTTCATAAGAGACTGAACACCATTGTTGCTGCTGCTAAGTTGCATACGTGAAAAGAAATTGATGGTGTCAATGCAATTGTTAGTGGATGAGTGGATGTCAGGAACTACTGCAATAGTTGACACAACTATTGGGAAGTTTGAAACATGAGGCTGAGACCATGGAGCCTTATCCAAAGGCAACTGAAGGTGGGACATTCATTCTTGTCACTAATGGGCTCTGTATTGCATCCTGGAAGAACACAAAGATAGAAGATTATCTTATCCCTACAGGGTTTTTTTTGTTTGTTTTTCCCTCCTTGCCAGAGATCATGCACAAGGGTAAACATGGCACAGAAGAAGGCTGAACAAGCTGGAGACAAGTTTGTATCAGCCTTGCAAAAGCTGATGGCGAAGACACTTTGACTTAAAGCTATACCAAAACTCAGCAATGATGGGTGTGGAGCATCAAATCAGTATGGATGGTGGGGCATCCAGAGAGACTGAAATTTTCACTTATCTGAGACTGCATTAAAACTTGGACACACCTGAGGCGTTACTACTGTGTCTTCCTATGGCTCGTATGCAGGAAAGACACAGTGTCAATTCCAGACACTGTGGTTAGGAGATTTGATGGAACAGAAACCAAGCATAGGGAATCATACTTTAATTTGTAAGTTCATAAGTGAGAAGAAGGTCTTTGTTCTTCCTTCTTGTTCACAACATCTAAAGCCTTGAGGAATAAACACTTCTATAGTCAACTTGTTTATAACCTTATGGTAGATTTTGTTTATTCGTTGCATGTGTAAATCTCATGGTTATAGCAAGAAATAAAAAGAAAGAAAGAAATCAGAGTTGATTACAGCCAGCGGTGATGTGACTGGGAAACAATAGATGTATTGTGAGGAAAATCTCACAGCAGCCTGGAAACACACAGGAAAGAAAAGAAAAAAAGAAAAAAAAAAGAGGAAAAAAAAAAAAAAAAAAAAAAAAAAAAAAAAAAAAAAAAAAAAAAAAAAAAAAAAAAAAAAAAAAAAAAAGGAAAAAAAAAAAAAAGAAGAAGGAGGGAAAAGACAGACAAAGAGTGAGAGGGAATGAGAGATTTCTTATACAAACATATTAACCGCTTTGCCTGAAGTCTGCATTGCGTAACCGCGGAAATAAATTTCTCAGCGCAAAATGCTCTGTGGTCGTTTAGTTTTTTTTTGTTGGGTGGATGTTCTTTAGCAGGGAAAAAAATGCATAAAGCAGTTCTTCCAGTAACCTCTGACTCTTTCTCGCCATGTCTCCCTCTTGCTTTCACTCTTGTTCTGTTTTTATTTATTCCCTGCAAATACAATGGAGAATAAAAATGTGGTAGGACCTGCTGGCGGCAACTATGGCCTCCGGATCCAAGCTGACAAAAATGTCAAGAAACTGACAGTAAAATATGCGAATAAAATCCCTGTGAACGAGAACAAAACTCAGGCTCACACCACCACTCTCTATATTGTGGCTTTTGAGAGTATTTCTATCAGTAGCTATGACTTTCTCTTTAAAAAAATACACACAGATATACATTTATCATATGTATTGTCTTCCAAAATCTTTCATCAAAATCTCACAGGAGGGAAAAAGCACACAGGAAGATAGGAAAGCAAGAGACATTTAGGGCAGGGAGATCAGGGAAGAGCTGACATTCGATGGAGAGACAGAGAACTGCATGCTGAGCGCCAAACATATGGATCCTGTATGAAGCTGCAAGACAGACAGACTTCTGCTGCTCCCTTCTGTGATCATAAGATGAGGGAAACGCAAAAACAGTGTCTAGGAAAGAAAGCTCCAAGGAGCACTCAACTATCCAATGAAGCCTGCGTTCTTTATCCCAACTGATGGAGAACGGCTCTTTGCTTTGAGTAGACGATCACCTTTGGGTGGATCTTGGAGTAAGGATAGATTGACGGGACTGGGATGGTTCAGTTTGGAGAAGAAGAGACTTAATGTCCTGGTTTCAGCTGGGATAGAGTTAATTTTCTTCCTAGTAGCTGGCATAGTGCTGTGTTTTGGATTTAGTATGAGAACGATGTTGATAACACACTGATGTTTTAGTTGTTGTTAAGTAGTGCTGACACCAGTCAAAGACTTTCTCAGCTTCCCATGCTCTGCCAGGTGCACAAGAAGCTGGGAGGGGGCACAGCCAGGACAGCTGACCCAAACTGGCCAAAGGGCTATTCCATACCATATGGCATCATGCTCAGTATATAAACTGGGGGGAGTTGGCTGGGGGGGCAGCGATCGCTGCTCAGGGACTGGCTGGGTATTGGTCAGCGAGTGGTGAGCAATTGCATCGTGCATCACTTGTTTTGTATATTATTATTGTTATTGTTATTATTGTTATTATTATTATTATTTTCCCTTCCTTTTCTGTCCTATTAAACTGTCTTTATCTCAATCCACGGATTTTACTTTTTTTTCCCCCGATTCACTCCCCCATCCCATTGGTGAGCAGGGGGAGTGAGCGAACGGCTGTGTGGTGTTAAACCACAACACTTAAGTATGGCCTGAATGTGGTCTTCCAATACATAAGAATAGGTGTAGGGAGCTAAAGAATAAAAGGCTTCTCTGTTTTCTTTATGGGTAGAAAAAGAATTAACAGGCTTAAATTGCTGTATAGAAGATTTAGGTTGGAAGAAGAAGTTTATTATCATTCAGATATTTTAAACACTAGAACAAATTGTTGTGCAGTTTCTAAGCTTTTCAGAAACATCTGCACAAACATCTTTCTGAAAGATATAGGCATAGTTAGTCCTGTGTGGGACAGGGTTACACATCCTCTGAGTGTCTTTGCAGTCCTCCTTTCTATGCTCCTGCTGAAGGGAATCAGCTAACTAGGCAGAAGGATTTTATACGTCTGATCATGGACGAAAGAAAGCTCCTGCCTTGAAGAGCTGGAGAATTGGAAGAGCTGGATTCGCTTCATGACTCTTACAAACTCTCCCCACGGCTTTTGGGAAGCTGTCTCGCCTGCTCCATGCACGTAGTGTGGGGACCGGCTCTTCTGCTTCAGGAAGGAGGGAGCTAAGGGTGGAAGTATTCTCCTGTGCAGAGTACCAGCATGAAACCTATATGCCACTTATATTGCACTTAGAGCTGTTTTGAGACCTAAGTGAAACTGAAGTGGTGCTAAGTCTTTAGCTGGAAATTTTCTTCAGGAGAAAGTTTCACCCTGCTATCTCGGAGACGTGCAAATATTCACTGAGGGGGTGTCATAGAAAGGTCTATAAATAATCAAATATGAGCCCCCATATGAATTATGCATGGGATACTTAGAGAAAATGTGAGTGTCTTGCATTAGAAGAAATCAGATCAGTGCCACTGAAATCACATTGCTATTTCTATGAGGTATTAACTGAAAGCTATAAGACCTAATTTTTAAAACAGGCTACAACAGGTGCTTGCAGGTCTGTTCAGATAAAAATTATGGCTTTGTGGAGGCAAATATTAAGAAGTCTTTAAAATGTGTTAATTTATTATGAATAGAAAGTAGTTTGATGTTACTTTTTAAGAAAAACAGTCACAATACAACATTCATTAGTCCCTAAGTGAGGCAGGGGCTTGTCAGTCAATTAGATTTCTGACCCTAAATCATGTAGGCTCTTCTGAAAATTCTGCATCCTGCACCTGGAGGTGAGAGGTACAATATCAGTACAATGTTTTACTTATTATTCATTTTATCAAACTGCATTGCTATTAGCAGTAATACTACATTTACTCTCATTAAGTTAAAACTAGAAACAGCAAAAAGAACAGGTTTATTATAGAACATTTCACCAACAGACTTTCCCGATATCTGAGCAGAGCCCTATTGGTACTGAACCAAAAAGAATTAATTTATAGAAAGTCCTTGAGATGTACTTTATTTTCAATTTGGTTCAAAGATGTCTAATGAAGGCAGGAATTCTCTAAAAGTCTTTCCAAACAACCATGCCCTGTCTTTCTCTGGTAATGATTCTTTTACACCTCATCTTAAATGTTCCACTCCATTTTTCCTGTAGTTGTGCCTACAGAATTACACTTACTCTCTTCTCTGACTGCAAATTGGCAGAATGCTCTCTCCCATTGACCAACAGGTAAACAGTCCAAAGGATGAAAATTCTTATTGGTAAACTGAAGGACAGTATTATTCCAATCTTCCCATCCCTGATTCAAATATCTGTCCACAGATGGGACATTTAGTACAGGCTCTTGCATTTTTTTGGAGAGGGGTCAGAGGGTCAAGTTGGTTGAATATATGGAGTGCCATATTTACCATATTTCAATATCAGCTGAGAAGGTCTAGTTATCACTCACCGACTCTAGAGAAAATGAAGAATAATTCCATCAATGTCAATGCCATTACAACATCATAAAATTGGCATAAGTTAGGAAAAAAACTGGGCCTACTGCACTGAGGTTCTTTCATCTCCTCTGCATGTTCCCTAATTTGTCATTACTCGAATAGTTGCTATAACTATCCTGGTGAAAATATAAAAGAGAGACTTGCATGGCCCATAAACTCAATGAACCATTAAATAGGTGACAATAATCTTGATAGAAGTTTGGAATATTTAATTAGCACAAAAATGCACTTAGTGAGTGAGTTCAATTGCTATCACAGGTACTCCTCAAAATAATAGCTGAAGATTTTATGTGTCCATGAAATGCCTTAGAAGACATTTAAGAAAAGAAACAGACAATATTTCATGTATTAATTGAGGATCAGACATATCTGTAAGTGCCCAGTAATAAACATTTCCAAAGAAAGTTAACCTAGGTCTCCTGGAATCCCAAAGGTGACTTCGTTACACATGAAGTCAAATAATTCGTTGGCAACTTTTCAGCAGCAGGAGCTCATAAAAACACAACTGAAGAGCAAATATTTTACCTTTTGAGCAAACCAGGGTCTGCCTAATAGCAGAAGATTTTGAAAAGAATAAAAGAAAAAAAAATCATTGGAGTTGATATAGTAATTTCCCATTTTAGGAACTTTCTTCCCACTTGAAATTGCCTAACAGAAGGTCTCTGTTCATATAAACTCAGTACTCCATATAATTTTCAGTAGCAGGGAGCTGTTTATATACATATTTTCTTCCCATGTGGCATTGCCTTCTTCATTGGTTGTGATTGTAAAGACTCGTGTACATCTAGATTGAGGAGTATAGAGTAGAAGCATGTTTATAATAGCACTCTCCTTGGCACTTGTGCTGCCACTCTTGAAATATCATATCTAGATTTTGGCGTCCACATCTGAGGTTGTGTCTGCGTTAAAAACTAGTTCACAGCAATCAGGGAGGATCTGTACAGTGAAACAGTTAATGCAGAGCTCCCCGTGTCCCCTTAGCAGTTGGGGCTCATTGGGGTTGGGGCACTGTTTCTCACTTAGTCTTATCCAAAAAACGAAATCCAGTTCGGGCCACCTGAGATAGCACAGTGTGAACTAAAGCAGCATAAGTGAGGATGATCGTGAGATTTCCTTCAAAAATACTTTCCTGATCTGAACAAAACCAGTAGTTTAGATGTGCCCTGAAGGTGCTGAAATATGGGGGGTGGGGACAGTTTAGAGAATAGTCCATGAGTGAACAAAGGATTGAAAAACATTTTTGAGACCGAGACTCTCAAGGAGCTGTTGGAGACAAGATAAAGCATTGACTTGATCTCAGTCAAAAGTGAGTGGGTGTAAGTACTTCATCAAGTACCCAATACTGCTACTTTGGCTGGAGAGTGAAGCTAGTCAAATTGAGACCAGAAACAGGATACATATATATGTGTATATATATACACGTATATGGTATAAAAGTATGTATGTATGTATATGTACTTTTGCAATGAAGTTGAATTTTAAAGTGACTTTTGCTCCAATTATAGCTTTCATTGCCTACTACTAAATGAAGTTTTCAGATTAGAATAATCTCTTTCCCATTCCCTTCCATGATAACCCAAGGTTAGCCTCAGTTGTTGGACTTGAAGCAGGAAAAGAATTCAAAGAAATGTTATGACCTCTGGTATGCAGGCGAGCAGAAGAGAGAACTGCAGTGGTCTTTTTGCTGTTAACTTCTATGAATCTGTCATTCACAGGCTGCAGGCTGAAAGCTGATACCCCATACATTGCAGTGACCGTTCTAGGACATCTCTACTAACAGATGTTTCTATTCTTGTCCAAACACCTTCCTTCAAAGTTCTGTTCTCGCTGTGACCTTCATACCATGACTTGTTATCTTTCTGGCAATGTTTCCAGATTAGTTTCATGGACCAAAGCTGCTAAAATAATTTGGATATAGGTCAGATAAAATATTCGTAGATGTTTGCCTGCTTGTCAGCACGAGAACACTGTCGAACTTCTTGATGATTTGCCACCTCTGTTGTTGCAATAGACACAATATATGGGCAAAATCTCTTATTTCCTCCATCGCCTCAGAACTGCATGGATTCTAGAAACCCAAAGTAATTTCTGCCACAGACTTCAGTGTAAAGAGAAGCTTCTCACTGATCATTTACCTTGACTGATTATTTTTAACATGCTTTCTTTTTCTTGTTTCCCTGGCACTGTCTATCGAGAGCTCTTTTCCTCCTTTTTCTTCTATGCTTTCTGTCAGTGTGCAATAGTCAACCTGAAGCTTTTGCCTGACATTTGGTGGTCCAGATGCTCATGTCATTGCGTGACCTGTGGGTGTTCTTATCTTTGGAAATAAATGAGATACCATGCTAATACGTACACCATCTTCCACACGGAATTAGCAAAGTCTCTTCTCATTGTGTCACAGTGAGCAGGAAAGGTCTGTGTTACAGGGTGTCCCTTGTGTGACACAGTCAGGTCACCAGCATGACTAGTGGGTAGCATGGTGGCTTTCAAAGCTTGGTGACTTCCATCCAGCTGTTTGACTCTGTTGAAATTTGGGCTATCAAGCATTTGTATTAATGTAGTCAAACTTCATTTTGTTAGGGTTTTCTCAGATTTTCATGGATCTTTGGATAAATGGGAAGAAGGGATAGAAAAAATTTTCTTTGACTTATACCAATAAAATATTGCTAGAGAAGCAGGAGTCTGTTTCAGTTAAGCCAGCTGCACTTGCATTGCTCATCTATTCCTCTGCATTTACTTTTGTTCAAGAGAAAAGAAAGTGCTTGACCATACTGCTAAGAGGGCACAGGCATAGCAGACCTAATCGTAGCTTTTCGTCATGACTGTAAAATTTTTAGGCTAGATTCAGTTTCTTAGAGCCATGCTCTTGCACAGGCCTTCGGGAGACATCTACACACCATGGATAAATACTTTAGGAAAGAAGGGTTGAATGGCTAACCCTGAAGTGATCTTGAATCTCTGCTTAATGGCCATGAGATCTGGAGAAAGAAATGGCCACACTTTATTTTCAAACCAGGAACTGCAGCTGTGGGAACAAACAGCATGTAATAAACACTCGAATCAAAGTTTGTGGGAGTTTTGTTATTGACTTTGAAGTAAGCAAGTCTGAGGCCTTTACTATGGAAGCTGTGATTCTGTTTGTGGTTTTTTAATGGCTAAAATATCCCACGGTCATCTTGAGAGAAAGGATTTCATTTTTGGTCTTAAAAAGAAAGGCATGAAGGAGAATTCCATATTGTTGTGCAGTCTGGCTTTTATTTTGAAGGACATTTTTTAAAAAAATAGTGTAACTTGTGTGAAGAGTGTTGTGTTTAGGGAAAAAAAAAAAAAAGTTCAAAAAATACCACGCATGATTGATCTCAAGTCTGCTTGCCGATCCAAAGACAACACAGCACGGCAGTCAAATATACATTTTATGGGCTTTTGTCTGTTTTGCAATAACAGTGGAAAGCATTCTTTAATTAAAATTTAAAACCGTAACTGATTAATTTTCTGTGTAAACAATCCCTGTAAACATGGAAAGTCAGCATTTTAAGGGCACAGCGGTATAAATTTTGCTTCCTCTCCCGGGCGCTCAAGGGAGAGATGGCAAGAAGGGAGGGGGAGTGCAGGAAGAGACCCGGGAGGGGGAAAAAGTTCAAGGCCTTGGTGTTCTGTACTCAGCGTACACCAGCTGCAGGATCTCGCCTGCTGCCCATTTCTCTGTGCAGGAATGTTGGCATGGGCTCCCCGCTCTCGCTGGGCTTTGATTTATTCTCTCTCAGATGCTGGAGGCTGATTTTCAGAGCACCCATTCC
Organism: Balaeniceps rex; assembly: GCA_013401315.1. Taxonomy (NCBI): domain Eukaryota; kingdom Metazoa; phylum Chordata; class Aves; order Pelecaniformes; family Balaenicipitidae; genus Balaeniceps; species Balaeniceps rex. The sequence goes on along the minus strand of VYZW01039567.1, from coordinate 58,832 downwards.
CCCCACGACATGACGCTGCGGCAGTGAGTTGTGCGGCGGGATGTGCGACTCTTACAAGACGGGGAGAATGCTCTTAGCGTGTTCTCTGCAGCTATTTCCACTTCTAATGGCGACAGTGGTAAAACAAGATTAATTGCAGCTCCTTTCTTGCTCCTCTCAGCTTTCACTGGCATTCTGTTATTATCTTCCATGGGGCTTTCATGGAAAGCTTAACAAATTTTGAGGTCTAGGTCCTCAGAAGTACTTTTCAGAGCGATTTAGGTACCCACAACAGAAGAACTTGGTTTAAGTTTCTAATGTCTTATGAGTAAGGTCAACCTCGTCCCTATCCGGGTAAGAAAAACAGCCCAGTAGCTGGCTGGTACGGGTGGACAGCTGAAGGCTGACTTCTCCCGTTGGCACTGCGGGATAATGGGTTAATCCTTTAGGAAAAGATCTTGACACTCAGCGTGAGTGGAAAGGCTTCCACCACCAAAAGAAACATTAGATCTGGCACTTAGGATCCACTTCACCACCCTCACAAAGTAAGATAATACCTCACACAAGCAGTTTTAGCCATATCAGTGGCCAATGGCTTCGGTGGGACTGCTTCGGAATAAGAAGTAAGTGTAAGCACTGGAGCAGTGAGACTATGCTGGTATTTCAGCATTTTTTTCACATTTTTTTTTCTTCAGAGAATAAAAAAACATGCATGAGCATATGTGTGAACATTTTATCTGTTTCTTTGCTCAACTCTTGTTAAACGGGAGCACGTTCAATGCAATGATTCAAAAGGGTCAAGTGAAAGCTCTGTGGGTGAGATGAGTTGCAGGCCCTCTGTCTTTTGCACAAGTGTCTTGCCATCTATTGTAAAATGGATGCCTAAAGAAATTAATAATAAGCTGCTATAAATTCTCCTGCTGCTGCTACTGCTTTGCCTGTGGACTTAGAGGAATTTTATCAATGATTTCAGATTGCATTGCTGTCTGAACAAAAAAAAAAAGTGAGGTTCAAACCAAACACGGCTCTGATCTGACTGGAAGGCTTTGCTGCCACACATGAGAATTATTTCATGTAATGTAGGAACATTTGCCACCTTGGCCCTCCCAGCTCCCTTGCCTTAGCTGAGCATGAAACTGATTTTTCCTCACGCTTTCTTTATTCTTTGTCATTTTGCAGAAACCAAAATGCAATATTCCTCCCTGATAACGCTCTTTCCTGCCTCTCCCCAAACAAGCATCCCCAAGAGACAAATTCCTCCGGAGGTCCGGCACTGTGAAACATTCACAAGGATGTCTCCCACTGCTACAATCTTGGAGAGAATCCTGCCATCTCGCACAGCCCCTGCAGTTATTTGGTGAAACGGATCCAACTAAAGTCAATGGTAAAACATCTGCTGGAGTTTTACCCAGCAACTTTAATGGAGCCAGGATGTCAGCCACTGAATTTTGGCACTCTGCAGTAGACAAATATTGTGATCTGAGATTCTCAAGACAGCTGGCCTCCAACCTTCCTGTCTGCAGACTAGAAATAATTTCAGAGTTTATCAGTTCTGTATCATAATCAGTTCATCCAGCCATAAAACCTGTTGGCCTCCTTACTTAACCATTTACCTACCTGCTTACCCACTAACATGGCCATTAACTTTTTTATTCCAATCAGTTGTATCCTTACCAATATGAGGCTGAATTTAAAGGAAGGACACTTCATGAATTAAGTATTTTCCACCAAATAATTTGTCCCTGGAGTTTCTAAATCTTCTTTTCTTTACTAGTGTTGGAAAGGGATCAAAGTGAAACTCCGGAGACATGTGCAGAAGTTACTTTTGTTAGCAGGGAATACAGATTATATTTGAGGCGTTCTGGGGAACAGTTTAGCTAAGTGGGGACACTAATATGTGTCAGAGTGCTCCACTGGCAATTTCTCTTACTCATGGTCACACTCCTGGCATTCAGAAATAGTAGAAGAAGAACACACAGGCCAGCAGAGGGTAGAAAATATTTGAAAATCCAAGGCAGAAATAATGTAACTCCAAGGTTTGGCTCCTCCAGGCTGAAAGAGATTTACTGTATCTGTTGCAAAGGCTGCTTGTTGAGGAGGAGAAGATTAAACAGGAGACCGTATTCAGAGCTAGTGGTCACTTAGAAGATCTTGGAAGCATTCCTGGAGAAGGACACAGCCAACCGAAGCTCAAGCCTCGCCTCGCAAAGCCATCCCGTCGCACACAAAAGCACCAGGAGCTGTTCCCATCCCATATTCAATTCAGCATAAGTACTCTTTTAAATGTTAGTGAAAGGGAATATCAGCCAGCCACAAAAAAGGACAATTACGTTATAGTTTTGAACTAAAAAGCCAATCTTTCTGCATTGAAATGAAACCTGAAAGGCACAAGCAAGGGGTAAGGGGAGGAGGGACCAGGAAAAAGGGCGGGGGGGGGACGGGGGACGGGACTGAGATGAGAAAAAGACTTCAGAAGCTCCGGCATTTGCTCAAGAGCCCTTATGTCTCTGAATGGTGCTATTTCTCTCATGCTACAGAGCCACAAAGTTGTTTCCACCCCCACCCCCCCTTCCTCTGGCAACGCGAACAAGATCATAAACGTCAGATGCAGTCTTGTCGCTTTAATGGTCTCATGGCTATGAATAAAAATGGCGCGGTAACAGATTTGTTAATTGACTTTATGTGCAACTGGCATACATTAGGCAGCTCCGTTAACACCACTCACAAAGCTGGATGTGTTGCTGTTCTCTCCCACCGCCATCGAATTAAACTTTTAACAGTTGAGAGACCAGAGGGTTAAGCCTAGGAGGCTGGAGTGATATTTTCACTGCCTTTGATGACACACTAAAATACAGAACGTCTCATTTTGCAGCAGAACATTGAGTCTGCGAAGCCGATGTACATGTGGTTACTATTTGCAGAATTTGGCATTTTCTATGAATAGCATAAAACAGGCAGTGGATCAGCTGTCATGTTTTGACAGGGTTGTCCTTTTTTTCCGAATGCCATTCTTTTTTTTTTTTTTTCCTTTCTTTCTTTTCCCCTTCTTTTTTTTTCTCTCCTTTATGTCACAAATCCCCTTTTTTTCCTCTTTTTCCAAAGCAATCGATAAGCTGATGAATATTATATTAAAGGGACAGTCTGGCCATGGGTCCAAAGGTATAAGAAACCTTCTCTCATGACAGACTGTGAACTCCAGGGTGAGGGGAGAAGGGAATAATGTTTGTGCATATGGACCAGTACAAGGGATTTGATCAGATATCAAGTTTTTAAATGCAGGTTGCACCAATATCTGTCAGGACTCATGTACACCTGAAAATCATCACACCATGAGGCAGGAGTTGTTTAAAATATGCACGTGGGATCTCTGTTTGAATCCGATGATTCTTTGATCTCCTTAGGGCAAATGGACTTAACTTATTTCTTCCTTGAGATCAAGAATGCAAGGCTATTTTTGAGACACTTATATCTGTGAGGTCTTACACCAAACATTTTAATATCCCTGTTTTGATGCATTATTTTCAAAATTATGAGGTATTTTATCCCACAGCCCTATAGTGTCTATTGAGAGGAAAAAAAAAATACCACCACCAAACCCCATCCTGAAAAGAAATTAATATCAACACATTTATCCAGCATCAAAATCTCAGGTTGACCCTTCTAACCTGCTCACTCCATGAAGGCATAAACAGGGAATTTTGATTTTTTTGCTTATGTATTTCGCAAGAGTGGACCTGAAGCGTGGATGCCTCAGTAAGAAGCTCAGAGACCACAGCTTCTCTCCTCGCTCCTTGTAGGGGTGGAAGGGGTGGCCAGGTCCTGCTCTGTGCACACACTGTGTGGACTTGGAGAGCTATTCATTTTTCAGCAGAGACTTCTGTGTGCGTTTGCCCCACCTTGCACATCCATGGTAGAGTGGGCAGGCTTTGCCAGCAGCCATGACATTTCAGGTGACAGGCCAGCCGGTGCTACCGTGTGAGAGAGTGCTCCAGGAGAGCCAGGAAAGAGGAAAGAAGTCGATCTAAACAATAGAGTTATTGCTTAAACTCTAAGCACTCTCGCTCCCATCTGTTCGCCCTCACCTCCTAGGCATCTCCTTCACCTTCACGCACCACAGAGGTTGGCTTGGCTCATTCGCTCTTGAACACGTTCATATTTTGGGATGCCAGATTCAGACATTTGCTATGGTTATTGGCACTCTACATCACATCCAGAGATGAAGATCCCTGCCTACTGATATTTCCCTCTTTATTCTCATTCTTTAAACATCATCAGGTTTGATCAGACTAAATCTCCCAGCATTCAGAAGTAAATAGGGAAATTACTCTTCTGTTTTGATAGTCACTTATCATGTCAGGTTTTTTCATGGATCAGGTAGTTAATATTTGATAATCAGCAGAATGACCAGAATCTGCTGCCCTCAGTGCTATTCCTTAGCTCTGCTGCTTCTCTTGGAAACTTCTGTTAATAGTCTCCCACAGAGGTTTCAGGAAGCAAAATGATTTAAAGAGATGAATGGTGAGAGAAATGCGAAAGGAAATAGTCTAATATGAAATTACTTTTATTAGTGGCACCTTTGAAGTTCCTTCCATACCAGAGACACCTTTATGCTTGAAAACCATTGTGTGAGATGTCTGAAACTAGGAGGACTGTGTCTGTTAGAGTTGTTTCATTCCAACCCACCCTTTTGCCCAACAATTTTTGATGCTTCCTTACCATGTTTCTTTCTCTTTTAAATTTTCTAGGTAGCTTGTCTTGATAAAAGCATATTTCAGGTCAGATACAGGCTGATCATGGAAGCTTTTAAACTCTCTTGCTGACCTGGAATTACTAGATTCATGCAACTTTCCACCAAACCCAGTACACCATAAAATAAGTGTTTTACGCTACAGCGGTAGTGCTGGCAATGCATAAAATAAATGTCCTGTATGTGCCACACCGTAACTTCAGTCTAAAATACTATCTACAGATTTAATAGATGGATAGATATTGCTTTGGTTGTGCAGTGCCTAACACTGTAAGTTGTTTCTTAGTTGTTTTTTATGCATTACTGGGCTAAACATATTTAGTGACAGTGAACAGACAAGACATCTACATGGATACACATGCAGTAAACTTCTACAGCCCCGTGACATCCCATAGCTTTGCAACAACGAAAGTCATATGGCCCAGTCACCCTCTCACCTCTGCACTGGGTAATCTTAGTGTTTATCATCCACTCATTCATCTTCCAAATCTCTCATTAATTATTTTTTTTCTCAGTATCTTGATGTTAATCTCTCAATATTTTATCCTGGATCTTATAATGACCAAAGAGTCTCAATCATAACCAAGCTTCAGCAGTAAAAGGAAATGAGCTATTGGCGATGGATGAGTGGGATATATGAGACAACTTTGTTCATTTCAGGTGAGTTATACCAAACTATTGTTTAGGGAAGTAAAGAAAATAAATTATTTACTAGGAAATTAAACTGGTATAGAGCCAAAGGGAACATCCATACTTTTATTCTGAGAATGATTTTGCCTCTGATGGAGGTATTGCACCTCCAGAGATGAGTTTTCTGAAAAAACTTCAGCCATTCACTATTTGTGGTGAATGTACATATCAGAAGGTAGGATGTATGCGCAAGCAGCAGATATCTCAGCTGTCATGCCTACAATCATCACCCTCCTAGAGCAGGTTTCTTCCCTTCCCGTCTGGTCAGCCCTTGCAGATGCTCTATTTTACATAGCCACAAGTTTATCAGTACAATTCTTTTTTTCATGTGAAGCATTCAATATGGTATGACTATAACCACCCCAAAATTTATTTCAGTGTTGATGCGATAACACAACCTACAGTGGGTCAACTGAGTAAAGCGAGGCAACCCTTTGTAACTGCGTTTTACTGCGGCAGTTACACCAGTGCTCCATTGACCAGTAAACACAAACCACTGGATAGCGAGGGTTTCCCTCCTTCTTTCCTGAATGGATGGAAGAAGATATAGGGTTATTTGCAGTTTTATTGGAGTTGAATGCTTTTGGAAGAGGAAATGGTTTTGCTGAAGTTCTGATTCAGGTAACAAGTCTAACAGTGTTGTAATACTCTCTTTTAACATTCTTTCAGAATGAAATATTTGGAAGTTAGGGGTTTCTTTGAAAGTGCAGTTGGTTCTGAACCTTTTCTTTTACATTTTATATCATACCTTTGGTAGCACAATTTTCATATCTGAAAAGGTAATAAAATACTTTCATTTTCTCAATAATTTTCACTTGAACCAGAGTGTATTTTTCCATACAACAACAAGAAAAAACCCCAACCAAAACCCAAACATGGAAAACATTCAACCTTTTGGTTTTATTGAGGATCCAATGGAAATAAATTTGAAACCCTTCAACAGTCTTTATTTTCCTCCTTACCACAAACCTATGTGTGCCATAAATCAATTCCTAAAAGTATCCCTATTTTCAGTCTTTGATCTTAGCATACAGCTCAGAGAAAGGCCAAACCAAGAGATTTTTTTTCTACAGCACTGAGCCTGCTTTGTTAGATGAAACTATCTGTTGGCTTACTTCTTCGGCTGGAATGGGCCTTCCAAGCATAGCTGGATTATTAGAATTAAATCAAAAAAACACTGAAAAATAACTGGGTGATGGAAATAGGAGGTCCCCTATGTGTCATATATTTCAAATAAGACCTGGATTGTCTCCTCCTTTCTTCTGATGGGGAAAAGCTGTTTGCAAGAGGCTGGTTGTGGGGCAAGATGAGGCAGGGATTGCTCTTCATCCCATGTAGAGACAACCCAGCCCTGAGCTGAGCTTAGGTGGATTTTGCAGTGTCCCTCTCCTATGTGTTCAAGTTCTGCTTTCTGATCCCACTTGACATTACACGCAAAGATCATTGCCCTTTCTTGTCCACAAAAAAGGCAACCTTTTTAATTTTTTTTTTTTTTCTTTTTTTTCCTGCTTTGCCTGTGGGTCCAGATGGGGAAGGAGTGGGAAAAGGCATGGGTTGTGAGGAGTGGGACGAAAAGGAGGGAGAGGAAGAGAGCGTGCGCGCGGCGTGGGGGGACGCTGTGTCCTCCAGGGAGGCAGTTCCTGTCAGGGAGATTACAATGGTTGTCATTTGAGTGATCAAAAAGGAGGGAAACACTGTGTAAAGGATGAGTTTCCACAGCTGTGAAGGGCTGCTAATAACATCCCCACACATGCCCACACCACCGCCCTCCTTCCCTCACCGTTGTCACTCTCCACGGGAAGAGAGCAGCAAAAGTCCCTGCAGAAATTGGCACAAACCGGCTGCTGCAACCCGGGCGCTGCGGGCACAGGGGAGCTGCCCAGGCCAAAATGCAGACAAAGGCCACCCCCACCCTAGCAGCGAGGACTTTTATCCTCCTCACTTTTTGCTTCTGCATGGTAATTATTCTTTTTAACAACAGAATATTTGGGAAAAGAACAAGTATTGCTGCAGAAAAAAAAAAAAAAAAAAGAAGTGTTTATGAATAATGGAACATTTCAAATCCATCTGGTTTCCGAGACATTTTTTAGTTTCTTGCTACAGCCAATTATATAGCATGCTTGAGTGATAACTGGTTTTATCCTCAGGCTCATTCTGCACACTAATTTCTACACTGATAGTTGCTACCAACCTCTGAGGTTAGTAGCCATATGGTAGTCCAATATGGCACTTAATACTACACTTGTTATACAGTAGGCAGTATTCCGGCAATCATAAATCCACATTGTAGTAGGCACTGTAAAAAAGCTGTGAGTCCTTTTCTGAGTTTTGGCAGTGATGGCTATTTTTAATTTAATTTCAAGGACATTATAGAATCATTTGTGACTATTTTTTTTTTCTTCTCTGTTTTATTGCTGATGAAAGTCAAATTGCTGGCACCAATCCTTCCTGTAAATGGCAGAGACAGTGGAGAGCGATAGTTCTTTTCCTAGCAGAGGATCTCCTGATACCAATGCTTCTGTCAAATTGATCCCATCCAGTAGGAATTGGAAAGTCTGCTCTAAATTGTGCTCTGTGTTGCTAAACAAATGCCAGTCACTAGAAATAGTAAAGTGGCATTTTGTGGGCTACCCATCTTGCAAAATAATAACCACCCTTAGCATTAATTCAAGGATTTTATCACAATATCCTCATCTGATGAGCCATACCGCAGACTTGTTAAGGCAAGGTTGGTCATTATTGTACCTATCATAAACATCAGAGGCACAGGAAGATAAACAGAGTCATCAGGATAAACGTGAATCCCTTCCAAACCGGGGAAGGGAATGTAGGTGTCCTGGCTCCCATACCTCTACAAGCATTAAGTCAAAGACTTTTGCAGGGGAAAGGGGGGGAATATTCACATGCAAATGTACAGGAAATTGCATAGAAAACAAATCCATCCTTTCATCAACCTATTCTCATTTCAGCACCATATTTCCTATGAGGTTGAAAAATCTGCTGCATGAGAGCATATGTTTCTTCAAAACTCGTTTCAGATGTAACTTTTTTTAGGTTTCACCTCTTCTTCGTGCTTTCTTTCCATAAATTGCTTTCCAGGGCTGTTGTTTTTCCTATTTATTTGCTCAGCAATCATTAAGAACTATCTGATTCAAAGAGGGCTTTTCACAAAATGTGCTGAATAACACAATAGGTAGGCTGGTGTAGGAAATCAATTAATTATTTTCACCTCTATTAAAAAAAAAAAAACAAACCTACAACAAAAAACAAAAGAGTTGGCCTATATTTACACTTCTACCTTGCTTCCTAAATCTAGCAAGATTTTTTCTTTTCCCTTGTGCTTCTAGTAATTAATCAGTGAGTATACTTCTAAGGAAGTTTTATGGTGCATGGACCACAATCTACTGTGGAGGGACAGTTATTCTACATGAAGCTCAGTTGGAGGAGGTAGAATAAATAGACTGTAAATTTTATCTCTGACAGACAAGTTGGCTGAGGGATTTAGGGAAATTGGTATGATGGTTAGGGCCAACCTGACCCAATGGCCTGAAAGAGGATGAAGAATTAACTGTCTCTTATCCCAGATGAAGTCTGAAAACAGGGGACACTCAGGACAGCAGTGAAGTGGACATGATTTCTTGATATAATAACACCATGTTATCTTAACTGCTAGCTATAACTGCAGAGTCATTACAGCGTTAAGTAATGTAGCTACCAAGTTAAAACGGTATTAACAGAAGGAAAGGAAAACTTAAAGGATAAAGAGAACAATCATGTCCTCATATGCTTTGAGTTTGACTATCTGAGGCTGAAGAACCTGTTATCAGAAGTCCTCAGCATCTTTTCATGTGATCTTTATAGTGCAATCTTGAAATGAAAAGTAGTCATTCACAAACAGTTTCCATAATGATTACATTCTATTTGACTCAGGAAAGAGAAATAAAACCAACCCCATTGATACACTTGCTTTGTTTGTATGGATATTAGTACCGCAGCCCCATTTGTAATTTTCTATACCTCTTTTCATATCATGTGTACTACACACTCCGCTATCAACTTACAACAACCTGAATTTGTAAACAGTTTACCTGGTCCTTATCTTAACATTGAAGTGTGCAAGTTATCTAACCGCAAAAGTTGGTGTAGAGATATGTATTTTGGCTGTGAAAACAGATCTTGACCTTTAAATTCAAGTCACTCATTTCTAGAGCTACGTGTAGAGAAGTGGAAAAATAAGGGATGTAACCTCTTCCCTCAATGAAGTTACTGAACTCAGGAAAGGTGTTGGGCAAACTGTAGGTCACCCTGAGACAGAAGGTTTTGCTCTTCTTATCTGAGAGTATCTGTCTCCGAACAAACTGACTTTTAATTTTGTCTTTGCTTCTGCGGTAAAGAGATTTTGCAGACTTTTGTCCTGGCTAGTTCGCTTGCTTGCGTTTCTCTGCCTGTATCTAAGTGAGGTTTTGGAAAAGGGAGGCCAGACTTTCCTTTTCTCCTCCCCCCCTCCCCCAAACAGGAAATTCCTCTCTGGGCTCATCTATTTGGATGTTTACCAACAAGCTTTTCCCTTAGTTAGCTTATTCCACCTACAAACTCAGTCGGTAAAAGGCAATCCAGAATAAGAGTAACAAGCTTTTAGGAAAACCTAAACATTTTTCTTTTCCTTTTAGGAAAGCAAAGTTTGGGACTTGGCAGTATTGTGGTTGCTTCAGCTGCTACCATCTCATTCTCTTACTAGCTGAGAGGGGGAAAAATGTATATATTTTCAAAACAGCCCTCTTTTCCTGCCTGTGACGCATCACAGAATTATCTTTTTTTTTCCTTTAAATACAAATACCCCCAGTAGTGACTTCTGTGATCCATTTGTTTAATTAGTCATCAGTCAAGTAGCCCGTATCCAAATTTGAAGACAACTGTAAGGGATGGGCAGTTGGAATATTCCCCAGAAAACCAGAACCTGCAGGACCATCTTGCTAGGAAGAGCTTCTGCTCTGGCTGATCCAAGGAGGAAAGTCAAAAAAGACACAAGGAGTCTGAGTGAATGTATTTGAAAACTAAAAGGAAAAAAGAAAGAGAAAAAGGAAAAAACAAGAGATATTGATAGAAAAGAGTTTTCAGTATTCACCAGCTCTCCTCATCACTCCAGCCCAGGGCTTTGGAATAGACCCAGTGGAGGGCAGCCTCCTATCCACATTTCTGACAGATGGGGCATGATGCTCACCTTTCCTGCCATCTAGTTTGTTGTTTGACAATTCGGTATGGAAACTCTAGCAAATGTATGCAGAGAGCGAAGATCCCCGGCTCCCGTTCTCCTCCCGAGGAAGTTACCCAGGCATTGCAGAAATGTGATGCGTGAATAACACAGAGTCTAAGCAGAAAATGAGTACGTTTTAAACAAGTCCACTGGAAAAGAATTAGCAGTGAAACTGAAAAGAGCCATATGCCAATAAGGGGGAAAGTGACTCAAAGTGACACGCTGTAATAATATAATTGAGTTAGGATTAAATTGCAGAAGGATAAAAGCAAGGACAGAGCTAAAAAGGTAGAGACTGCGACATGTGCTGCCTTGTTAAGTGGGAGATGGTCAACAGGAGGGGATTCTCTTGCCGTTTTCCTTTCATTTATAATTAGGCAGTGAAAGTACTAGGGGCATGTCAAGCCATTTGAGGGTTTAAATAAAACAGCACTTCCCTGAACCATCATGGCTCAGTTTCAGCATCCCCCCATCCCCCACGACTCCTTGGAAGCAGTGGGAGTCTACAGCTATCTCCTCCTGTGGGAAACCCTCCCTGGCAGACAGCATCCGGACCTTCTCCGTCTCCCACCCTCAATCTTTATTGTTAAGGGAAAGGGGGAGGTGGGAAGGGTGTGAGGCACCCTGAAGAAATCCCCTGTTTATTTAAGAGTTTTTGCAGGCAGGGGTATGGGGGAGGGCGTCTTTTTTCCTCCTCTGAATTCTCCTCTATTAATATATTCCATTTAAATTGCTCACGGCACCATGTACTAATTAGGACTAGAATGACAGTTTGAGGAGAACAACTGAACCCACTTGAACTCTTGGAGTTCAGAGTTCATGCACATATGGGAAAAACATCTTCCCATTTATTTCTGCAAATACTTTCCACGTATCATGGAAAATATAGGTGATATGGACAGAGCTGATCCTAATGGTTCCTCTAGATGCTTCAGATTGCAGCCAAAGAGATTGGAAATGCTCATTTAAAGAAAACACACACTGAATTTGTTCCATTGATGATCACACACAGAGTTGCACTGATTTAAATGAAAGTGTTAATTTGATACCAGTTTAGATCTACCAGTACAAAAGCACAACGAATGTCCTAAGGCATGTTAAATCAGGCTTATTCCAGTTCAGTATAAGTCAATGAAGAATAGTTTTCAGCTACACTAAACCAAGAATGCTACTCAGAGCTACATGGAGCTGTGTATCAAATAAACGAAACCAGAACATTTCTGAGTGCAGACAAGGCCCTTGTGTTAGTTAATCTCAGACCAGACACCTCAGCACTTACCTTTAGTCAAAAGTCAGTGTTTTTTGCAATGTTCATGTAATAATAGCAATACTTAGTGATTGTGAGCATATATCTTAGAGCATTTTAGCCAGGTGCGTAAATTGTACCAGGCACACACATTGATTTAACTTCCCAAAATCAATTTTCTTATTTTGATGACTTTTATTTTGTCCATTTAAAACTATACTTCAGGTGCTGGCTTTGAGCCACTTCCATTCCCAGTATAGAGCATCCAAATATTGACTTGTACCAGTTTAATGAAATTGATTTTGACTTCTCACCTTTTATTATTTTGGCGGGAGGTTGTGCGCAGACCGACTCTATAATGAAACTGGATGATTTACTCAATACCACACAGCAAATCAGTGCCACAGCTGGAGACATGAGCAGACTTCTACAGAGAACCATCATACAAATTTGACTACAGGTCTTGAAAAGCAGCGTGCTTGGATTGCCTGAAAACTCCAGTTTATGTATTGGCTTCTCCAATCTGTGAAGGAGAGGTTCCTAGAAGAATAACTTGGCTGAAATGTCTGCCCCTGAGCTATTCCTCTTTCTCCTCTTCCTCTTCCTCTTCCTCTTCCATCCTATCCCATCCTATTCTATTCTTTTATTTTCTGCTATTCCTTGTAGTGACCACATCCCTTTGGTATTTGTATGTGACACAATAGGGGAATTAGTTGCTATCTCTCCCATGTGGTTTATTTCCTCTCTTTTACTCCCATATTCTCTCAGCCTGAGGAGTTTAGAAGAAATGCTGATGGTTTGGTGGAAGTGTGTTGAAGGTCTTTGGAGACAAAAGCGATTCAAAGCCAATCAATGCATCTATAAATCCTTGTAAAACTCAGATCCTGAATACCTGGTTACTCTTCCATTATGTGTTGACCCAACAAATGACACTCTTCATTTTTCACTGTGAGCTGCACTCTGTGTTATTTCTCCATGGCATGCGTAAAGGAAAAAAATGTATCTTGTAAACATAGGTCTACTTATTATTCTGCTTGTTTGGATAACCTTAAAAATGGACATTTGTCTATAGCTTAGGTGTCTTAAACATAGACTGGGTACCCAGACATAACATGAATGTGGTCATACAGAGATCATCTACGATGACTGTTTCAAAAGCACTCCTCTCACCATTTCCTAAATCTGACTTTTACCTCCCAAAGGAGCCTGCAATTTAGCGTAACTACTTTAGGGGCACAGATTTCTGCAAAGTCCACCATGAAAAGCTACTTTTCTTCAGGCGTTAACAGTTGAGGCCAACTGTTTTGTTTTTTTGAGGATGGAAGTAGTAAACTCTAAGGACTTCAGGCAACATATATGTAATGACTGACAGCCGAAATATAGAGACATAAAGAAATGGGTGTCAGGGCTAATGCAGTTCTGCACATCTCCATCACACATTTCAGACATGGGCATTTTTCTTTTTCAGCCTCTGTGTTTTAAAACAAACCGGATTGGGGCCATTGCTGCCTGTAGATTATGGCCCTCGAAGTGATAAACATGCTGTTCCATTGCTATTTGCCCCATGAGATAAACGTTTCTGATGGATTTTTCTGACAAAACTGAGAAACCTAATAATCGCAACGTCAGAAAAAAAGTGAAAACTGATTCAGTTTGATCCCCAAAGGACAGGAGAGGGAAAACAGCAATAGGAGATACAGTTCTGTAAGACTGAACTTGTCAAAGCTCTTTTAGACTGTTTTGAATAAGCACATCCGCTTGGTGTTATAAATAAAGGCATCAGACAGTAATTTGCATGGATTAGGATTGTTAACGTTTATCAATTGCTGGGTTTTAAAGAACTCCCAAATTCTTGATAAGAGTATCTCTTTGTACTGAAAGATTCATGGTGGGAGTAAAAAAAAATCTGATGAGTTTAAAGCTACAGATGAGAGAAAGCAAAGCCATCCAGATCTAAACTGAGATACCATTAGTGGTTCCCATAAATCAAATCATGTTTATAGCAGGGATACAGTTGAATTACCATCTGGACTTTTTAACCTCGACATTTATTTCCGAACCCTCCTCCAATATTGAAAGTAAACTTAACCCTTCCTTTCATCTTCAGGACTTTGACCTGGTGCCAGTTCTTATTTTGAAGGAATGATCTGATTTTTGATGGGGACAGAATGTCACACATGGCATGAGGCTGGAAGGATTGGGAGTTTCTTGCAGAAGACAAAGTCATAAAAGAAAGAAAATACATTCAGTCTTAAATGAGATCAGCCGAATAGAGGGTCAGCGGGAATGAAGTCAGGGGGAGGATAAAGAAAGGAGGGTTCATTTTAATTCAGGTAGAGAACACAGATGGGGTCCAAGGACAATGTAGCAAAACATGTAACAGTCAAAAGGAACCTATGTGCTCTCAGGATCTGTGGGATTCTCGGGAAGTAGATGGGTGATGAAGAGCTGGATCCTGTTTTCATTGGTGCTAATAACAAAACTGTCATTGCCTGTAATAGTACATCCACCTACTTCTGTGAAAGTGAGAACTTTAACCCTTTACCGAGAAAACAAATCAAGCTCATATCAAGCAATTTTTAAAGCCTCAGGAAAAAAAACAGCAAGATTTCTGGATCCCAGGGTTTGTTTTTTTTTTTTCCTTCCTTTTGGTCTGCCTCTGAACTTCCTGATTCTGTCAAGGAGCTGCCAAAGTAGTTAGTAAAGGATACTGTCATGCTATTTCCAACTCAAACTGAAACAAGCATCGGGAGGAACCACAAGCCACTGGCCCCTTCTGCAGACCTCTCTGGAGTGAGCAGGCGGTCAGACCGTGGGGTTTCTTCACAGGCAGCTAGGAGACAGTTTTGAGGATTGCCCTTTCCCGTGTCGTATCTCCACAGTTTCTCTTTCTTCCTTCTGCTTAGTGCCCATAGGCTGCATGGCACAGGGACTGCAGGACCTGGCCAACAGCCTAGCCAGCAGTCCTCTGACTCCTCAGAGACTTCCCTCGTGAGCATGGGCTTCTTGTGCCTCTCTGTGATGTGGGGGAGAGGAGTATTTAGGGTGTTTGAAGGAGCAGTGTGTTGAATTTGAGGTCTTCCAGTAACAGGTAAGATGGGTTACACAGATATATATCTGGACAGCATGAGGCACTCCAGTAAAACCTCACTGCAGACACATGTGGCTGTGTGCTAAGTATATATCTGGTGCTAAGCAAGGTGACCATAGGGCCTTTAACTGACCAAGAGGGTGAGGTACAGGTAGGGCAACTCATCCTGGGGTCAAGCCATCTGGCAGGGTGAGTCCTCTGGCAATCCTACCTGGCTGTCCCATCCTTGGATATTAAAGAAGATGCTTTCCTTTGAGGCTAGCTTTCCCTGAAGAAAAAATGTCTTTCCACCTCGCCCCCAAAGCTGTTTCAGTAAATGTCTTTGGTGTCACATGTTTCAAAGTGAGCTGAAGTTTTTTACTCAGTCCTTGTTAGAGACAACCTCATATTTCACACCCCGGCTGGTGCCAGGATCCTCTTAGTCTATTGGCGACATTACTGCCATTTCCTATCTCTCTCCTTCCTGAATTTACCTAACCCAGAGCTCTGGAGTTTTGTTGAAATGATTTTCTGCCTTCCGGCCCTGCGTGCCGTGTGTCAGATTATGTGCAAAAGGTCGTAACCCGCTTCCCCTGGCTTTAGACACAGGATGAGGAAATGAAGAGGATTTCATTTTGGAGGTCAGGGTGGGTCTTCTTGGGGTAGGAGTGGAGTCTGAAGAGCAAACGCTGCCATTTGTTATCCATATTTTTTCAAACAAACAAGAAACCCCAACAATTATTCATGCTGCTGAATCGGAAATACTTCTCAAAACATCTGACAAAAAGGACAGGAGGACAATAGGTGGATGGTGAGGAGAGATTATATATATGCACTCATATATATAGCCCAGACACAGACATCCAGTTTTGTTGGAAACAACATAAAGACATGAGGAGCAATCTGAGGATCATCTCTGAGCTGCCCAAAGGGTGGGCAGGCTGCCTTGTTTGCTTGGTAATTCTCTTTTAGCGTTGCGCAGTCTAATTATGTGCTAACCCACATTCAAAAACTGTAACGTTAAAAGGGTAAGTGTCTGAAATGGTGCCAGGAGAATGTTTTCCAGCACTGGGGAATCCCAAACTTTGCCCAGTACAGGACTGCGCTGGCTCCAAGCCAGCAGCCTGAGGCCGCAATGAAAGCACATGCAGAAGAAAACATCTCTGCCACCCTCCTTCTCTGTCAGCGGGTGGATGTATCCCCACACGTACTGTTAGGACATGACCTGAGTGACCTTCTCATGGGTGGAGATGGGCGCGCTTCAGCCTGGGGCTGTTGAGGGCAGCCATCCCATGCCATGTATCAGGGGCCACAACACAGGGTGCAATGGGAGACGTGTGCATCTCCATCTCCTGATGATTTGGGCAGCAGATCTTGGCTTCGTGGGTGGGTTGGAGACAGAGCGCATCCTCTTCCCCACTCCCCATCAGCTGCCCGACCAGCAGTTTCACACTGATGTTGTGGCCCTTGTGCAAGTCCGGTCGTATGTCAGGAATGTACATCCCAGCCTGCGTGCTCCAAACCTGCTGGTTTCCTCCCAAATCTGTTAAACTGAACTGGAGGGGGGGAAAAACAAAGAAGCAAACAGACGGAAAGGCAAAAACCCAGAAGCACTTCCTCTCTGCAGGTTGTTGGTTGTACCTAGAGCTCTGGCTGGTTTATGTATGCATTCAGAGTAAGTTCTCTGAGGAGTATCCTGCAGTCATTTCTCAGCGAGTGTGAACAAACTCATTAACAGCTCCTTTACTGGAATGATAAGTTGTTTCTTAATGAAGGGAAAAATAAATACCCTCGCTAACCCAGGCTCCATCACTAGAAGTCACACATCATTCTTAAAGACTCCTTATTTTCCACCAGAGACATTTGTGTACAGCCCTTAAACAAAATGAAAGAGCTTGTTTCTCCTTCTTAGACGCTCTTTTAGATGCTCAAATTGCATAGCATTTTTTAGATGCTTTTCAGAGTTTTATCCCAGATGTGAGCAGCTTAGGTTCAATAAAATAAAAAAAATAATGATCTGAATCTTCACCCATTTTAAGAAGGGAAGGTTTGTAGCACTTAAAACATGGGACCAGGGCCCAAGAGATTTGGGATCTATTCCAGGCTCTGCCATTGACCTGCTGTGTAGTTTTACTTGTAAGGAAGCCACTTAAGCTCATTGTGTTTCAATGTGCCCATTTGTGAAATGGAGATAATAATGCCAAGCTCACAAGGGGGCTGTAAAGGTTAATTAAATAGAGTTTTTAGGTGATTTCCCTTCTTTGGATGAAAAGTGTGACAGAAGTATTGTTTATTAATGAAGTTTGTGCAAAAATGACAATTCTGAATTTCTGCAGCAAAGAAATGCACGATGATTTTTGTGAGTGTGAAAAATGCCAAAATGGCAATTTTTTTTATGATTTTCTTTTTTTCCAAGCTAAATTGATTCAGCTTGAGGTTCAAAAATCTGGGACTGTTTTGCATTTTTTTGTCTACTTTGGCATGTAACTACATGATGATGTCAACTAGAACAGCTAGGTATCACCACAGGAAGGTTTGTGGGGGAAAAAAAAACCCACAACATTTGAACAATATTTTGGATCCTCACGTGCTTCAGGGTGTAAAACTGCAGGTCAGAAGTATGGCAGGGCCTCAGATTCAGCTCTTTAGAGAATTTGTTGATACCTTCATAGGGTGTGATGCTAACCATTTTCAAAAGTAGGTGTTTCTTTGCTCTCTCATCCAGTGTCACATTTCTAATTCCATAGTTCTCTAGAAAAGGAAATTATAATATCACAGAATCATAGAATCTTTAGGGTTGGAAAAGACCTCTAAGATCATCCAGTCCAACCGTCAACCCAACACCACCATGCCTACTAAACCATGTCCCGAAATGCCGTGTCTACACATTTTTTGAACACCTCCAGGGATGGTGACTCCACCACGTCTCTGGGCAGCCTGTTCCAATGTTTGACCACTCTTCCAGTAAAGAAATTTTTCCTAATATCCCATCTAAACCTCCCCTGAAGGGAGGTATACCCAGGAAGATCTTATCCTTGACAGTTTTCAGACTTCACTGCAACCTGGACTGACCCAGCAATCAATCAGTTTGATTGCCTGATTTGATGCAGGTTGGGACATCAGTACTCTGCAGTACTCTGCAGGATTGGGTGGGACATGCTCTGCGATCCTACCCCTCATCTGTGTGGACATGGCAAGCTATGTTAAGTCTTGTTCCAACGTACAGCCACATGCTTCTCAGAGACTAAACCTGCTCCTGTCCCTCACTCAAGTCACTTGGTGAGAGTTTTCACTTTCACGTCAGTTGTATGAACGTGGTGGATTATTATTTTTTTCATTACCATTAGAGCCCTTGCATCGCTCTTATGTAAAGGGATGCCTCAAGAAATTGCAAGATAACAAGAGAAGAAATATAAGTTCAGCTCCTGTGAAACTTGCTTACATTGGAGCTGAGTTTGGGCTGAAGATTTAAATGCTTTCCCTCTCTTGCTGAACAAGGTGACCTACCCTATAACCAGAGAAATTCCAAATGAATAAGAGCTATTAAGTTATCTTGTCCACCTGCCCCCTCCGGCGCAAGATTGAGAGGGTGACATGGATTCTGGCAGTGGGCTGTGCACAACCCATGACAGAGGCTGCACACAAATATGAATCATGTTGTACTTAAAAGGCCCAAATGAGTTTACTCGGGGCTCCTTACCCTTCCTCGTAGCTGGTGGGACTGGGGCCCTGGAACTTAAACAGGTTGACAAAACAGAGATTGAATCGATCCCTGAAAACAACAGATTTAACCCTGTGAACTCCTCAGATGCTCTATTGGCTGCTAGTGCTTCTTGTGCCATTTTTGCCACTGAAAGATTCCTCTAGGATGCTGCTTTTAAAAGAAACATATATAAAAACTACCCACTGTGTAAATCTAACAGCAGTTAGTGGTTTCCCAAGTACAGCTTGTGGGATGGCTGCCTGAGTCTCAGATGCGAAAACAGTTCACTGCAGATTGGAAAGCCCTGTAAATGGAAAAGAGAACCTGGAAAGACAAAGAAAAATGAGTCTTTTCAATAGCATCGAGGGAAATAGCATCTTGATTCTTTCTAGCTACATAAAGACTCCTTCTCACCCTCCCCCATCTCTTTCCAGCCACTATGTGCCTGCATACCTGGAAAATATTCCCTTGGTATTAAAGACTGAGATTTGTTCAAGCTGCATAAAAACACCTGACATGAGCTTTGGGCTCTCTGACAAACTCTTAAAAAGCTAATTCACATATAAACAGACTCTGGCCGTTACCCACTGACAGCAACATGAATTGAACCAAAATGTAATAAACCCCACCAAGATTATCATGGTGAACCCCCTCGCCACAGACATCTGTTACTTCTCTGGAGGCCAAGCAGAAAAGAAGGTCCTCTACCAAGCCCAGAAAGCTCAAGAGTGTGAGCAGTCCTGGACCAAAGCAGGAAGAGATTTTTGAAGGCAAGCCCTTAGCTAACATCTCTTCTCTCTCATTTTAACTGAAATTGTCTCATCTGCTGACAGGGCGTGTAGCGATGTCACTGGCAGTGTACGGAGGAGGACAGCACCTCACCTGGCCCCAATTTTCTGTGAATTCATCTGTGGGAAAGACTGCAGCATCTTTACAGCTTCCTCCTTGCTGTCCTGGACTTCCCTTTATACATTTATCTCCTAGAGAGCCAGCTAAATCTCATTTTCCCAGGCTGGCAGGGTGAGGTTTGCATTCAAAAAAAGGGCCAAACACCAGCAAAGATCAGAATCCGGGAGTCACTGGCCATGGTGGAATGGCCTCTGAATAGTTAGTTGCAAGAATTGTGCTGACCTTTCCTCCTGGGTACCATCTGGGGGTAAATCTCCTCAAAATTTCTCTTATTTCTTTCTCATACATCGGTGAGAAGTTTGGCTTTCTTTTTTTAGATTATTTGAATTGAAGCTGTCCACATTTTCTTGGGGTGTCACTGACAAATATTCATGTACAGTTTGGGAAAATGACCAGTTTCACTCAATATTTGTCCCCCAAAATATCTTCACTAACAATTATTGGCTGATCCCACTGAAATCTTTGCCCACTAAATATTGCTGGATCAGGATTTCACATATGATTCCTAAGCATTCATCTTTTATGTCTAGTCCTTGAAGAAAATGGGCAATTAAAATTTTCACTGTGAATATTGCCACCCTTTCTGTGGTAGCATGGCTTTTCTGGTGCTTGGGTTGTGCCAACGACACTCAAGGACTTCAGCTGAGTTCTCAGTTGATTGTTCTGGGAGCTAAAAAAAGAAAAAAACCCACAACCAACAGATCTGATGCATTTGTTTGAGTTATGGAGAGTGACATGGACCTAAGCAGTTTGCACAGGTGAGGCCAAAATTTTGGCTGCCTTACACGTTATGTCAGGGCATGTGGGTGCATGTAGATATGTATTACTGTGAACATCTCCTGTGCTTCTAAAGACAAGTTTATAGAGTTGCTGACATGATTTGCTCTCAGTCATGATCTGCAGAGTGTCAGCTGGGAGACCATTTTCTTTTCAAAATTAAACAGAACAAAATAAATGCATTTGGTTGTTTCACTGAATTCTGGGATGTAAAGCAGGTTTCCCCAGCAAGAATGAGAAGAAGCTGTGCTCATTCTGGCAGCAAAGACTTAAAGAAAATGGCAATCAGTCTTAGTGGGGTTTGAGCATGGCGCTTATTAATCTGAATTTACATTTCTTCTGTTAAAACGGGGGGTTTACAAAGTGATCTGAATTAACATGAGCTGACAGTTGCTGTGCTTACAGACCTTCAACACACTGTGTACAAGGGAAATAGTTTCCTTCCCAGTCTTTGACATTCTCTGTTCAGAAGATTTTTTATTTTAACCCCAGTCCTAATTGCCCTTCAGTATCAAAATTAATTGTGTTTTCTGCTAAAAGGCCAGTGCAGTTTAAGGTTACTCCAGGGTCCCAGCAGCCGATGCATCTTCTGTAAATGGCTTGATTGCCGTCTGTGGAGAGGAGTGCTGGGAGAGATTTGCTTGACCGAGGCTATACATTACAGTCCAATTAGTGTGAAGATCACTACATGAGTCTTTAACTTTATCTAGTAACTGTCGGAATCTCTAATGCTGAGAGAGGAGCGAGGAAGAGGGATGCAGAGCCCACCTGGGCAGCCATACAGAGACCATGCAGCTTTCCCGGCTCCCCTCTAACTGTCTTGCAGGCAGCAGAGGGAGCAGTTGGAGGATGGAAATACTCGGTGAGCTGTACTTCCCATCCTAGCCATAGCAAGACAAATATCCCTCTTTCCTCCCTTTATTTCTTTGCTGCTTTACTGAAATACTAGCATGTAGTTTTGATTTTTTGATTTTTTTTCCCTTCTTGAGACTGCTCATCTGAGGTCTGGATTCATTTAATGTAACCCGAGGCAGTGGGCTGAAGTGGATGGGAATCTGCTAGCCCTGGGTCCTCTGGACTAATGGAGAAAGACGAACAGATCCAGAAAATTAATGACATTCCCACAATGATCTCCAGAGCTGGTTTCCCCCCTGGCACTGTCCCGCTGTCCTACAGCCAGGTCTCTGAACTCAGGTGTTTCCTTTAAGTATTCAAAAGTGAGCAAGAGTTAGACTTTTCATTGCTCTGTGCAAGAGCTCGGGAGCTCCTGTTTGCCTCATGGTAAAGTCAAGCAAAAACATAATTCCTTAGCAGAAAAGGCCAATTCTAACATAAAATGCACTTTGTAGATCATAGAGTAGATCTAGAACACAGGTAGTACAAGTAATGTCCTGTGAGCTAGAAATTACTCCTTTTGATCTGCAAGGATGAGCATAGGCTGTGATTTACAAGTATAGTAACTATGAATGGTCATCAACAGAAACCATCTCAGTGTAGTCTTGAAGGGGAAGTGGCCTTATAGCCCACATCAAACACATACTGTGCAAACACCGGCACACAAATGTACTGAAAATGGGTCTAAAATACTTCAACCCTACAGTTATGCTCATACAACTTTAGTCCACAACTTACATAATCTCTGCCTCTACATGGTTGTCAATGTTTTTTACAAAAAAACTGATGAAACACCAGGTTCTGCCTTATCAGAGGCACCTGGAACATCTGGAATTAATTTTGAGTTGGTCTGTGCCCCAAGTCATTAGGCTTCTTGTCTGCAGTATCTAGGCCTCACGTCTTCCAAAATGTCTTCTGAAAGTAGCTGGAACAACTAGTATTAAACAAGAGTATTAAGACATGTTGAAAAAGTTTGAAAGCTCATGAAAAATAGAATGCAAAGTCCCTGACATTTTTCACATCTCCACCCTTTATTTTTCAGCTAATTTTAATGCTTAATGTCTTCTCTTCTGAGTCAGTCTCCAAACCAGGAAATGAAGAGGCAGCTGCAAAAGTGGGAAAAACATGGGGAGAAAAACTTGTTATCTGACACTATCTCACAGAAGTTCCAAAAACGGTGACCTTTCTGTAACAACTCCACTTCTCATTACAATCTCATTTGACACTGGAGCAATTATAATTAAAACAACAACAAGAAAAAAATCTACATCAGTATTTCAGCATTTGGGAGATTACACGGCACCATAATATGTTAGACAGCACACGCCTTCTTTAGCTTCTTTTTTTTTTTGCCGTGTTAGAGATATTAATGGTATTAATGCAGTTATGGTATCCATCAAACTAGTTCTCTGCTCTTCTCATTTCTGTGCACTGCAGAAGCAGTTGTCTTCTCCTTCAGTATCTGGGACACGGCCATAGACCTCAACCGTTGTTTTCAGTCCTGTTTTACCTGCTGGATTCACATCCTTAGGATTCCACTCACCAGCAGTTCTTCTACACGGTTCACAACAGATCTTGTATCGATGTGCAGCGTTGTGTTTGCACAACTCAGAGATAAGGGACTCTCTCTCTCTCAGAGGCATTTTAGATTAAATAAAGCCGGTAATGGGATGGAAAGTCGAGCCTCTCATCCACTGTTCTTCTAAAGGTTCTTTAAAATGACAGTGAATCAAAACTCTACCTCAACAGGCTCAAGCAGAATAGCCATACTGAACAGCAGCCTTTTCCTGTGGTAAACAAAGTTGTGGCTTGCTCAAGGTAGAAGCAACTAACATTTACCGTACTAGAACTTATGAAATTAAATATTCAAGAAGAAATAATATTGCATAGCATAATTATCCAATAGAGTTCCCCACCACAAAATACTATGGGATGAATTAAAGGAAAAAATTATTTGGGAGAGGGGTAACAGAAAATAATGAGGTGGATATCTTACCTTTCAGATATATACAAACTACGGCTAAACTCTCTGGTATTCAAATTAACAGCAGGTAACTCCCTGCTATTTGGGTTTCCCATCATCTACCCCTCATTACAGCCGTGTGCAGAGAAAATTAACTGCTACAAGAGATAGCAAATAAACATATTTCAAAGCAATATAAAATAGTATTTCTAGGGGCCAAGGTAAGCAGGTATGTAAGGCTGCAAAAGAAACTTCCCTGTTTGTAAGGTCCTCTCAGAACTGGTCACAAATGGATTTCTTGCTCCTTTTAGGAATATCCTGAACCAGCTGGGCTCAGACGCAGGACGCTGAAGCTTGGGGCCCTTAGTACGATTGCCTGTGTGATGAGCACACAAATAATAATTAAAAATTGTGTTAATTTAACACTTATTTGTGGCTGCAGCATTTCCAACCTCTCTGCCTTAACAGCTTGGAAGGAACACAAAGGAAAATTCTGCATGTCAGAAAGTTATGAAACAAAGGCAAAGTGGAGAGGAGATGGAAATATAAAGTCAAAATGAAACCCTCCATCTTTCTGTCAAACTGAAACAATAAATAATAATGGCATCTTGCATTTATATAGTGGTTTTCATCCAGAAAGCCTGGAAAGCTCTTTGGAAACTTTACAAACTACTGTGGAGGAATAGGAATGATTTCATACACAGATCTATTGGAGGCTCCCACTTCTGTAAACAGTTACATTGCCTCTCAGACTGGGACAGGTAGAGACTGATCCTGAGAGATATTGGACAGATCTGTAGTTAGTCAGAGTAAATCTTCAAAGTCCTGTGGGAATTTACACTGCTGACAGTTATTGTTTCTCATGATCAGGCACTTGATAAAGAAATAAAATTACAGACAGATGAAATAACTCCTGATCCTAGTCTGTGAAATGTGGCAATAGCTGCCAGAGCTTGCTTTACAATTAAAATCCCTAGTAATTCATCAATCGCGGCATGGTAAACATACTAATTTTAAAGAGTCAGATCCTCTGTCCAGACATTCTGCATTGTTAGCATATGGCTGACAACCTTTCTTTCTTATTTTAGCCTGTGTGTGTATATAGAAAAAGGTGTTTTAAGAGCTAGTTGAAAACAACACAAACCTCCCAGGTTTAGGTCTCTGCCATGTTCAATTGTCAGGCAAAGCATGGAAGAAAAACCAAAGAATGAATAATTAGTAAGCTGAGGAAATTTGATTAAGCTTTGCATTTCTGTCATATGTTTCACTTAAAATATCACACCAGATACTCAAGAAGTCTGTTGGATATTAAGATGGCATAGATTTCCAGATCCTCAATGGAGGAAAATTCTTGCTGATTTTCATGGTCTTTTTGTTCCAAGAAGGATCACAGAATTTTGGCTCTTGAAGAATATTTCTATAACTAACAGTGGGCTCAGGAATGCCCTGCATGTGAATGTATTTCTCGATCAGCAGGCGCAATGTATTTCTGCACTGGAGTACCATGTTTAAAGCACCTATCCAGCACCTCCTAATGGTGACAGCAAAAGGAAAATGAATGAAACTGAGAAAAAAACAGTTCCAAGAACAACAGAATTAAGAAAATGCCTTCAGATTTGTATGTATTCATTTTATTGGCCTCTGGCAGGGTATTTTGATAGGATCACATATTACTGGAGTGAATACTCCTCTGCCTTAACCTGACCACCTATTATCATTAAATTTCAAGAAATATACTCCTCGTGTCAAATTTGGCTGCACGGAGGCACAAAAATAAGAAGTCCCTTTTCTGGTTATAAGTTTTCTTGTCTCCTGAGGCTTTTGGCATCAGGCACCTTCCCGTTCTCGGAAGCAGCAGCACCAGCAACTAATCTGGCTGTGGTCGGCCGGAGTACAATGTCTGGCCTTGCTGGCAGGCGGGGTTGCAGCCCAAGCAACTGCTCACGATGCCTGGCCATGACTCCTCACCACTTGAAATAACTTTGCTCATTCCAACAGTGCCTGGGATGCAACTGGAGTTTGACACAGGCAGGTGCTCTGCTTTAGCAGCCTCTGTAATCTCACATTCAGCATCCAGAATAGTGTCTGGAAAGTTCCCCCCCTGCTCCCTTTCTGTCCCCATCCATGCTAGTCCATCTGCCCTGAGACCAATATTTGTGATGTCCAGACAAACTGATACTTCTTAATACTGTCAAGGCTAACAAGTGGGACCACGATGCTGTTTCCAGACTTCATTACACAACAGTCCCTCGGTCAATGTGTTTTGGGCAGATGGGAAAAAGCAGAAGGAACACGCACCTCCTTAACTAGTGACCAGAGCAATGATTAAGCGTAATAAAGCTTTAAGTATCAGCCTCTCCTATCAACACCTGACAAAACCGCAGCATAAATACTATGCAGCCCAAGAAAGAAATGTTTGTAACCTGTTGTTGAACCAAAGGCAGCTCTCCAGACCGCGCCTAGGAAATAGCTATCTCCTCTATGGGGGGATTTAGCACCAAATGAAGGTGAGACAGGGACAGTGTGTCTGCACTTATTTAAACTGTTTTCAGTGCTAAGTATTCCATAAGAATAGGAAATTGTGGAAAGAAGGCTGGAGGCTTCTCAATATCAGTGCTTTTTTAGGCTTTTAGGAATGTATTTCTACGTCCTCTAAGGTTTTCTTAAGTCACAGTGGTCTCTTGAGAGACTGGAAATTTAAAATCAGAGCTGTAAATTCAATCTCTGGACCAGTAATTCCCATTTACATCATGAGACACTCAAGAAAAAGCCTCACAGCTACATTTTGTTACAAACATGAGCTATTTAGCCATCCTGATTGACATCTTAAATTTTGCACATTAAATAATGGGATCTCTGGCTTCACAGAAGTATCATTCTTCCCAGATGGTAGAAAGAGTGTTGGATATTAAGAAAGAAACATTTTTGTCAAATCAGCAATTTCAAGGCTACATTATATTATTTTGAATTTCTCACTGGTGGTGTTACTGGTCTTCCAGGCAGTTACTGGAGAAGCTCAGATAGTTCATTACACAAAAGCTAGTTTGCAGGTGGAATATAGGTTGATACGTTCAAAGGCACACAGGGTTGCGATAGGACAAACTTTTGTTAAACGTAAGTGGAAGTCCGATGCTTACTTCTTCTTCACGCTTTTGAAAATCTCCTGCTGTTTTTACTTCTTGAACATGAGAAGGAGGTTGGCCAGAGCAGCTACTATGGGCTACTTATGACAAATGCTTCATATTGCTGGTGACTGGGAGCCCCCAAGAGTTCTTGTCCCACATTTCGCCTGGCAATTAAATAGGCCGAGATAGAATTTGCGCCCCATATTCTCTATGTTGAAAGCAGTAGGCTTCTTCATTTTTAGCCTAACTCTTCTGTCACCTTCACCAGTTTTACATTATTTATGTTAACTCCATGGCCTAGGGGTGGGAGGGAGAGGGGAATTATTCCTAATTTACTGAAAGTGAGAGAAGAATCAGTCACTTTTTAAATTTTTGTGGAGGATTGTTAATCAAAGTTAAAACAAATCTGTGTTCCAACGCAGAGGTGGGCGAGGAAATGTGTGCCTAACACATATGCACTTTGGGGCTCCTGCAGAAGGAAACAGAGTTCTGGAAACTGTTGTGAGAAAAACATTAAAGACACCAGACTTGATGCTATGCTGCAGACTCGAAATGAGGCTTCGGAAAATATCCAGCTATGTTTGAACCTACTTGAAGAGTTGCATTTTATTCTCCGTCCTGGGATGCATGACGTAAATTATCTCCCTTTCTTATTTGCCTCACGTTTGAGAAGAGCCTGGCTTGGAGTAGGACAATGACTTAAAGTAGGAGCCAGGCAGAGAATACATCAGGTATTCGACCTGCAGGCCTATGAAATGCAGTGTCATCATAACCCAAAGGGCGTATCATTAGTCACTGAAGGAAGGAAGTGCAAGCATGCCTGGAGAAATCAATAGAAGGTCCTTGTCTAGTAACACGGAGAGAACAGCACCGATGTTTATGTCTTTGCCCTTCACATACTTTGCTCTTCCTTCCTCTTCAGTCACCTTTTCACTTTATCCAGAATTTCATTTTCCTGGTTCCTGAGTATAAGCGGACGAACGTAGTAACCAAGACTCAGGCTGCAATCCAGTTTTTTCTCAGAAAAAAAAAAATATCCATCAGGCCCAGTGTTTCTGTTTGGTGGTTATCTGATTTGGCTCCTGCTAACTAAAAACATATGCAACTGGTTATCTCCATCAACACAGTTTAATTCAGCTCTGGTCCGTATTAGTGTGTTTTTCTGCAACTGATGTCTCTTAGTGCCATGGGTGAACCGTTACTGTTAAAATCATGTTTAAATATGAAGATCAAACAAATCGTCCAAAGGTTTCTAACATCTAAAGATTCATTAAGCAATACAGAAATGCTTTGCCATGTTTTAATTAAACGTAATAATTCTTCCCCAAAATATCATGCTTTAGATAAATGAGGAAACATATTAATACAAGATTTCAGAGTTTTGATGGAATATGGGGTAGTGATTCAAAATTGTCAAGACTCCTTTTAATTCCATAGCCCTGCGCTTGACCTGTTCTTTCACTTTTGTACCTCAGTTTACCCATCCATAAAATGAGCAAACCAGTAGTAATGTGCATCCTAGGGAAGCTACAAAGCACTACTCATTACTGCCAGGAAAATGCTCTGAAATTATTCAGCTGTATTCATAGCAAAAAACCCAACAAATTAACAAAATATGTTCAGGCAATGCACATTTGTCGGCTTCTATGAGAAAACTGTGAAGTGTTATGAATAATGTGGTTCGTTGGTGGCTGTTTGTTCTAACAATCCCAATCTGTACGTTACATGAAGGCAAAGAAATCTTTTCATGCTCAGTTTGACCCTTCCTCACACTGACCCTGATTTCTTTCCATTCTGGCCCTTGACAGGAGTACAAAATACACAACAAGGACAAGAATAACTTTTTAGACTAAGATAACATTTGTATTATTAGAAGAGGTTAGGGTGTGCCTGGGAGGGCAGGAGGTAAATCTGCTGAACAGTCTAAAAACTTTATTTATGGAAACAGAACAGGGGAAAGAAGGAATATTACTAATAATGTCACAATAATCTCCAAGATCCCAAATCAGCCAAGCTGTACATGAGCATACACGTGCATACACACTCCAGAAAGAAGTTTGTCTTAGTATATAAAGCTCAGACCTTGGATCAGTTTTCCAGCTAGAGCAAACCAGCCTAAGTCTATGAAACTCGATGAAATAACGTCAGCTTACCCCAGCTGAGGGCTGTGACAATGTCTCATTATTTCAACCAGGAAAATCAGAAGTACGTTATACAGCACTGAACGCAATTGTCTCCAATGGGAAGAAGCAAGGTATCTTTCCTGACAAGTTTAAGAGCTTCTGACATGTCTGTCTCTCCAGCCATTTACTTAACGACCCACTTACCAGTGGAAAACTCTGAAATCAACCTTTTCAAGGTCAGCTGAACTCCCCAGTGCATCCTGAAGGAAACCAAGAATCCTCGAGGCTGTTCTCAAGAAATTAAAAAAAAAAAAAACAAAACAAACCACAACAATGGGTACATTTTGAACCTGCTTGTACGATTTAGGAACATCTCTTTTTTTTTTTTCTTCCCAGCCTTTACTTAGTTGAGCACTTAGCTTTGAGTCTGCTAACCAGTTTTGTGAGACTTTTTACAGTTTTTGAGATTTGTCCCTTTGTAAGGGAGAATCCAGGCTGCTAATTCCAATTCCCTGAAGATTTCTGAGAATATTGCTGCTGCCCTATCAAGGCCCAAATGGTATGAAACTGTAGAATTGGCTGCTGTTCCCCATTCGGAGCATAAGATTGTACTATAAAGGGGCAAAGGCCAGGTTGAGAAAAAAAAAACAAAAGAAAGCAAAACAAAACCTCCCACTGAAACACCTTTAGGAAAGCCTGCCTTCAACTGCTCGTCACGGTATGCTTTAAATAGCCTGCCCCCACATCTCCCAGTTTGGTAGGTGTTGGTCTAGCACCTAAAAGGAGTGAAGAGCTGAAATTCTAAATATTGGGATGCGGACCTGGCCCCTCACCTGAGATCTGTCCTCCCAAAGGAGACCAAATTCATGATCCAGAAATCTGAACGTCTTCCAGGTCTAAGGGAATTCGACTGCATCTCTTTGCTGACAGCTGATAAAGCTAAATTAATAAACAAACAAGACATCATTTGGGAGGGTTTTTTGCATAGTATTTTATAGGCACATGAAAATATTATAGTGAAATATAACTTTTCTCTCACAACAGAGTGTTTGGGCTGTCTCTGTTAAATATACACTCCAAACACACTGAGAGCTTTGCACAGTTGAAATATAATTTTATTTTGAATAATATTATTTTCCATCGCACATATGCCACCATGGCTTATTTTTAACATAGCGATGTCACCACATCAGTGAGATCACTTTGCAGAACGTCCTACTGAGCAGTAGAGGTGAACTGGCTTTGTAATAAATAGAAATTCAAGCCCTCCTAACAGTATTATATGAATACAAAACAGAGATGCTGTTTGACACCTGCAGGACAGGGGCGATGCACTTCTGTGAAGGAAAAGACTTTTGTACCTCACTTAGGAGAAGAAATTCTTTATTCTAGCGAATCTTAAATTTGTTGTGGATATGTGAACTATGTACATGTGTCCATTCTGTAGACAGCCAACATTTTAAGGATAACAATGTCATAACTCTTCTCATATTTGACCATAACACAAAAGACCCTCATGCTGATTGGAAATATAGAGCAAAAGATTCCACTGGCATAACACATATTGCCCACATACAACGTATCTCTCACATTTACATGTCAGTTTTATTAATAATTAGATTATATTATGAAGTTTTAGGCATACTCTAAACACATTAAAATACACGGTCTTTGCCCAAAGTACTTGCAGCTGGAAAGACAGACAGGGAATGAATTAACTGTCAAATCTGGTTGACCACTGGATTTTTCAGTTCATCAGCAAGTCCAAAAAATACAAATTTTTATGGAGATTAAAATGTCTTTTAAGGATATATTTTCAGGATATCAAAAAGAAAACAAAACCATTTCAAATCAAATGATAGGTTTCTCTAGATAGACACCACACCATGTTCCAGGTGTAGTTTTAGCATATTTTAGTGGCTTGAGTTGAAAAAAAGAGAAGAAGAAAAAAAGAAGAAAGAAAAGTGGGAACATGCCATCTTTGAAAGATTAGTATTGGAATAATCTATTTCTACTTTAAAAATAAATATTTGGGTTGGGTTTTAGGCTTGAATGACTGAGCTTAACTGGGACAAATTCTTCAAATATCTTTTTTTTGGTTCCCTTTTTGAAAGTTCCTGTTAACACTTCTTCAAACTCTGCTATCAGTGGAAAAAAGGGGGAGAACCCCTGAGCCAGGTGATGAAGCCGCTCCGAGATTCATAGTTCAATGTTATTTGTTTGGTTGGGGGCTCTTTCTTTTTCTTTTAATAAACTATCCCCAAAAGCCTATCTACCTAATGAGTATTATCTGCTTAATTTCCTGCAGGCTTCGATGCAGAAGCAGGTCAGTTGGTTTAATTATCAGCTATGGAGACGTGAAGGAACTTGAAATTCAATTGAAATATACGGCGGCTTTTTTCCCTGGATTCCTTTGCATTAACAAAAATACCTGTTCAAAGAACAGATTGACTCAGCTGTGACTTAAAGAAAGATAAGATTCTGTGGCAGGAAAGTAATAATGCTATTATTGTCCACTGGACAGAGTATATTTGCATGGTGATTAGTGATGGCTAATATAGTGAAATGTTATACATAGAGAAACAGGCAGGAATTTACCTTCTGACTATCGAATCTCTTTGGTTTTAAAATGTAGTCCTACACCCTCTATCTATATCACGCTGTTGATTAAGCGCCAGACAGACCCAGAAATGCCTTAGGAATTTTAGAGTCTTAAATCCATATGATACTATTCAGACGACGGACTCTCCATCGCTGTGACAGAAAGGCACGCAACACTTACTCCAGTGATTGGATCCCTCGCTGGGAGTTTTTTGGCACAGGAGGGAAAAGCTTTTTCTTTTAAAATAGGCTTTTTCTGTGTCCTAGATAAAGTGTGAGGAAGGCTAAATAAGCAATAGTAGGTTGCCATGCCTTCCAAGTTCACTTCTTCTTTTTTTTTCCTTTTTTTTCTTTATAATTCTGGGAGTTATTATTGGCAAGTCTTTATTCGGAGATAGGCATGTAGACGGAGCATTCATAAGGTAGGAAATCCAATTAATTTTGTTAGAAATCCAATAGTCTCCCAGTGAACACAGACTTCCACCACAAATCTGCAAGTTTATAGAGCCGTTAAGGCACTTGGAGCATCCGCACAGCTGAAAGACGGAGCTTGGGCTCAGTATGGCTAGAGTGATATCTGTAATATCCCATGGAAATCCATTGAGAACACTTAGGAAAGTGCAATATCCTTTAAATGTAACCTTGATAATGAAAGGAAAGGGCTCCTGTTCCTAAATAAAAAACAACAAGCCCCGACAGGTCGGAATTGATACCAGCATTTGCTGCTGCCTGAAACTCCTGCCGTGCACTGAATGCTGCAAAAGTGTCTATTATTTTTAACTGTTGGGTTATTGTCCATCTTTAAGGATGGGGGACTTTTAGGAGCCACAATTAATAATAATAATAAAAAAAAAAAAGTTTAGTGTTATTGCAGACCTCTAGATAAAATACCTAAGGGGCAGGGGTGAGTGAACAAAGGAAGCCGTAAGAAAAAAAGCAAGATATCTGAGGCTCGTTTCAGAGAGAGCAGCTTAGAAACCCCTGAACTGAGGGTTCTTTATATATAGCACCACATTGAGTGACAAAATGGTAGCTGTCATAATGTGCCAGTTAACATGTCCAATATGAGCCGATCGTTTAGTGTCCCCTGGGATTAGAAGACAGAAACATGACAAAGAACAAAGAACTCGGATCAATAATGCTTGGGGAAATAAGACAGAGAAGGTTATTTACTCTGCATTGATCCGTTGCTGCAGTCGCGTAAACTTGGCCTGTTTTTCTTTTGTTAACCTTTAAGCTTGAGTATACTCACAAGCAACTAGGGAGCCAACTAACAGGTGTAGATTAAGGATCGAAGGAGGTCATCGTACCTCTGTCACCACTAGGCACCCATGTAACAACATCCCTGAAGAAATTTAAACATCAATAGCTATAATAAGGGCAAATTTATCAAGCTTGGCCTACTTTTGCTGGGAGCCTGGCTGTGTCCAGTCAGTTTGCCCTTGCTAAAGCTCAATTGATTTGGACATTCTTTTACTAGAGTTGATTATCAATTGTGACACAACAAATTTGTTAGCTTCCAAGCACTGGAGTTGTTGTTGCCATTGGAGCCTCTGAAGTGAAAACACCTGGCCGTGCTCAAGTTTTACTCTTGCTGAGAAAATAAAAATTAAAAAAAAAAAAAAGAAAGACAAGAAAAGGGGAAAGAAGAAGAGAAAAGCAGAGAAGCCCTTTGGTGATCTCTCCATAGATGCTGGTTGCGTTGCAGATACCTGTATGGTGCAGCTGGAACATCTGGATTGCCATTTTTGGAAAATTAGGAGCATGAGGAAATATTAACTTGAAGGAAACTGTTTTCAGCAGGAAAAGTCCCCACAGCTGTTAGCTATTCATTTTTTATGTTTTATGATTTGTCACCTAAGTCATATGGAATCATTCCTGTTCCCTGTGTAGATGACAGACTTTCGAAACCAAGAAGTAATGAATACCGTATGATGGGCAGCAATATTCTTTAAGCCTGACTATTCAAAAGAAATAATCATTCTTGCTGAACTCCACAGAACTTGTTAAATGTGAAAATCCATTCACCAACGCTCAGGAGCTGTAGTTAATTAGAGTAAGTGGACATTTTGTGTAGAAACATGATGGGATGGAATGTGTTTGTTTTAAATACTGACCCTGTTTTTTTCAGTTTAATAGTAAATGTTTCATGTTGTGCCAATAGTATTAGCAGTACATTAAAAATGTAATTCTGGAAATATTTATCTTATTGAGTTTACTTCAAAACCAAAAGGATTATTTAGCATCATTATAGTAACTTTCCTCCTTTTCTGGATCAAAGTACATGCCGCTCATCATGTTATTTGACGTGTATCACAGAAAAACATAAAACAATCAAATAATATAAAACTGAAAGACCTTATACCTAAAAATTGAAAGTCACTTTTAAAAATTCAGGAAAGAAAAAGTTAATATTACATGGTAGCCTTTCTAAAACAGACATTTTACCTAGAATTTTGGGATTAGAGCCGTAGCCAAACTGAAGCATTTCCTTTGAGATTAATATTCTGGCTTTTGATCAACATGTTAAAATACCTGTGCAGGATGAACACCCACATGTTTCAAGTGCAGGGGCACAAAATCAGTTCACCACAAATGCAGCCACTTGCAAATGAGCTGCATTTTTTTTTTGCTGGTCAGCTATACACAGCCATACCCAGCACCCATTGCTACCCAACAGTTTAGGTGAATAAATTTATGGACATGGCTCTACTCCTCGTTTACAACCCTGTAGTACTTTTAGTCGCTGCTGGCACTCAGGCATTGTCTGGCAGCTCGGCTCAGTGTTTTGCAGTGGATTCTAGAAAGTAACCCCCTGTATTACACTTCTTATTGCAGCTTGATTTCATATGGCAGACAGAGGTGGCTTGGGCTATCCTTTATCCTGTTAATATGGCAATCAGAAAACTTGGAATTTAATTTAAGAAAAGTTGCACCTTTCTTTTTGTTTATCTATAATTATGAGGCACAAACAAGGAACCTACTGACAAAGGAAATCAGATCCTACTTCCCTCTTAGAGATGGGAATCTGTTGTTTGCATCTCTTGGCATGGAAAGATTCAGCTTGTGACCCTTGCCCCATCAACCGTAAAAGTGTCACCACACTTTTTAAGAGCATTTAAGGCATTTAAGAGCATGGGAGGGAGAAGGCAGCAGCTTTTAGGGCATCAGAAATGACAGCAATGTGCACTGGAACCGTCTGCACAAGCAGAGTGCGTTGAAGCAGTTGCATTAGATCAATCTGTGCTAGAAGAGAAGCCACTGACAGTTTATTTCTGTGTTGGAGAATGAGCTGCAAAGTGCACAGTCCTCATTAGGATACATGGAGAACAGCTCAGTTTGGTCCTCACCAAAACTTTCTACCAGGCAATGGCTATTCAGAGCTCTATGTGAAATGAGTTAGGGCTCTCTTAGCCCTGCCAGTATGATAAAAAACAGCACCCTGGTTAGCAATAATCAGCATCCTTGGCCGAGGGTCTATGGATTGAGTGAGCATGGAGAATGAATTACCCTCTTTCCACTAGATGTGGTCCCTCTAGGTCAGGGCTCAGGTGAGAGGCAAAAAGTGTTATGGAGCTGCTTTGATTTACAGCTGAGGACCTGGTCTTAATGGCTCAATGGGGCTCTGAAGGTGCTTATCTGCACTGGGAGCTTGGGGAGCAGATACGCCTTACAGCAGCAGAGGCAGAGCCCATCTCATGGAAACACCAAGGGGGATGGAGCCTGCTCTTTGCCCTGTCCCCTGCCCCACGGACTCTCTGGGGAGAGTGGGATCATGGCACAAGACCTTGTACCCCTCCCAGGCACATTGCAGCCTCGTGCAGTCCTCAAATTGCAGCTCTGATGTTTCCAAACCCCCACGTGATGCTGCAGAGCACTGTGCAAGATGGGGTTGGGGAAGGAGGTCCTGAGACCAAACTGGGGCTGAATCATTCGCCAGGACTAAACAGGGCAAAATCGGGGCTACTCTAGGGAAACTGCCTTGGTGCTTGCCTCTGGGGTGGCCTGCTCCAAAATAACAGGGAGTCAATGAGCAGAGCTGGAGAGGATGTGGGATCAGGTTTTCCCCTGGCCAAAGAGGAAAAGCTCATTATAAAAACAGCATGAAGAGACCCTGGAGGAGAAAATAAAAAGAGAAGAAAAAGGAAAGGAGAGAAGGAATGGCACACAAGCAATGCTCTGTATGTTGAAAGGCATATGCAAAAAGGCTCCAATTCACCTTTCAAAAGCACTTAAACCCAAGTGTTAGTGTAAGCAAAATAAGCCTTTCAAACTCAAGTTGTGGAGCCAAAAACGCAAAGCACATGACGGTGCATTAAGACACCACATTTCCTGGTTGCATGCTTATGCTAGCATGCCTTCCTCACCCAGAGGCCTTGTCCACCCTGACCTGTTCCCTTGTAATGGCCAGTTGGCCGCTTGGCTCCTCTCCCAGTAGCCAGCGCTCTCCAAGCGTGACATCGATCATTGCTGTAGTAAGGAAGATGGCACTTACCTGATGGGGTAGGCGGAAGCTCCCTCTCTTACCATATGCTGGGAATTGTCAGTGGCTGCTTGAAGCCAAGGCTGGCTTTTTCTCCTGCCAGGAAACAGGCCTTTTCCAGAGCCTGCCAAAACGAAGGGGGGAAAAAAAAAAAAAGAAGAAAAAAAAAAAGTTTTTGCATATTACGTTTCACACTGAGCAGTTTTATAGCAGGCTGGGCAGCACCGGGAATTATGGATCACAGTTTCCTTTGGTGCTGGGGACAGACAGCAGACAGCGAAATGAGGCACTACAATGGGTAAAGCAAAAAAAAAAAAAAAATGGAAAGACAAAAGAAAGTGTTTATATTGATTCTCTCCAGAAATACAAGATCTGCCACAGCCAAGCAGACTACTGAGTCATTAAAGCCAGCATCCTGACTCCAGGGGTGCTTCAGAGGAAGAGGAGGGGAGGAGGCATGCTGCCAACTGTTCCACGTCCTTTGGAGAGAATCACCTTCCTGATCCCGGCCCGACCGCGTCCTGGCACATAGCTCTTGACTGCTCAGTAACCTTTCTCAGCTCCAAAGACCCATCCCATTTCCCTTTTCACTTTTCAGGTTGGAAGAAGCCTGGTGTCCATGTGTGTTTGCACCACTGCCCCAGACACACTGATGGTGGGACCAGTCTCCTGGTCCCTTTTGGCCCTGTGCTGTGGACTAGAGCCAGCACAGAAAACAGAGACATTAATCCTCTATAAAGGAGACCTGAAAATTGGATTTGCCCAGGGAAATTTTGGAAAGTGCCCCCAGTTAGGTGACTAGGGTAACCATGGCTGTGACATCTCACACCACAGCGTGGATTTCATCTCCTGCAGATGCCGTCACTAACGCTGTGATAATCCCCAAAATATCCATCCCTCAAATGCTGAGACGATCCCCAGGAAAATGCAGTTTGGTTCAAAAGCTTTGATATACTTCTGCTGGCAGTGGGCAAACCTGAATCCAGGAAAGGAAGACCAACATCTCTGCAAAGCATCTAGAAATTGGAAAAAAAGGGACTGGGGAAAAGAAAGGAAGTACTCTCTTCCTGCGTCTGGGGGTGCGAACACCGATGCTGCATCAGAAGAAATGTTTTTTTGAAACAGATCCCCTCCTCCTCTATATAAATATCCCTTCTTTCCTTCTTTTACCAATTTTTTACAGAAATGGGAGGAAAAGAAAGCAGAAAAAAGCCTGCCATGCAGACAGTGAAGAGATCTCCTTTGAATCACAAATCACAAAAAAAGTTTTTTTCTTTCAGTGAGGGGGTGGAGTTGAAGTGTTAGAAATCCAGGCCAAGGGATTACTTCACATTTCTTCTAAGGAATGAAACCTTTAAAAAAAAGAAGGGTCTATTTTGTATTACTCAGCAGTTCTTTTTTCTTATCCTTCTTCTATGGGAAGTTGCTGGGTTTTTTCCCTAATAAAGTGTTTATTACTCAGTCCTGCACACTCACACGTCCACATGCGCACACGCAAACGCAGAGCTCTTTATAAAGAGAAAATCAGGCTGGCACTGCAAAAGTGCAGAGAAGATCTTTCGCTAAAATGATCTCAAGGTCAGTTTTGGGGGTCTTTAGGTTTCTATATTCAATCCAACCACGTTTCATGTCTCTGCTTTGCTTGCTTAACTTACAAGAAACTTGGGCACAATTTTGCTTGTGTTGGCAGTTTTTAGGTGTGGATTCATGCAGGCTATCTACAAGATGCCAAGGGATGTCAAATCCTGAACATGTGTTTTTGTCCTACAGTCATTCTCTGACAGCAGAAATAGTCTGCAGCTTATCAGATCCATTTGCTGATATTTAACATCTTTTTTTCCTGACAAAGGTTTGGGGTGAGATGAATTTTAATGTTTCTCTGTGCTGAAGCTGACAAAAAAAAAAAAAAATCTTTATGCATCTAAGTTAGAAAGTGAAGCTTTAAACTGTAAGGAAAAAAAAGCCAACTCCCTTATTTACAGCATTTTTACTTTTCCTACATAGATACAATTCTGCTTGGTTTTTTTAAACACTCAGGGCATTTGTCAAATGTTGTACTCAGTCAAGAGGTACAGCCACATAGTCACAGGTTGAGACAAGCATTTTTAGGGAAGGCAATGCATTTTAATGTATATTCCTGATATCATTGACAACACACTAAGAAGTCTGATCATAATTTTTTAGGGGATTATATTTAAAGAAACTGGAGCGAGATATAAAATTACATTTTCTCCCTTTTAAACATTATTTTTATAATAATCACACAAGAAAGCAAAATAATTTTTAAAATGTAAAGATTTTGATAAAATTATCAAGTAGAAATAACACTTTCTGAGCCTATGCAGACAATTTTAGCAAATAGTGAACTCCCCAAATTAAGG
Source organism: Balaeniceps rex (assembly GCA_013401315.1). NCBI lineage: Eukaryota > Metazoa > Chordata > Aves > Pelecaniformes > Balaenicipitidae > Balaeniceps > Balaeniceps rex. Next base: position 20,887 of record VYZW01039567.1, on the reverse strand, counting down.
GGTTTATAAAAATATACAGGTTCTCAGATACTAGAAGAGATGCTTCGAAAAGAGGATGGAAACTTTAGATGAGCATTGATATAGGTATATCAATATAGATATAGATATAGATATAGATATAGATAGATATAGATTAGATATAGATATAGATAGATATAGATATAGATATAGATATAGATTAGATATAGATATAGATATAGATATAGAAGGAGAGGCAGTAATTTTGGAGAATATTTGCGTATTATGAGCACACATACCACAAACGAGTTTAATTTTGCAGGCCCAAAATTGCTAACGAAAAGGGGGACTTTTTTCATGACTCTGAGTCATAATAAATACTTGAACTATGTCTACCATGTGGGGCACCTTTTAAATTCGCAGTGCCATATACATATGTTTTCATATCACGGTAGATTTGTCATCCCTGGTTTCTGCAGACATCTATTTAGAGCTATTTTTCTCCGCTAACGACCTTCATCAAGTTCTCTGTTTCAGCACGGCCTATATGCTAAAACATGCCCAGCACTGTAACCTTATGCCTACAGGTACTATTCAGAAGAAAAAAGTGCCTCATATTTTTCTGGCAGAGAACAGAGAAAGCTAATCTGGAAGTTGGAATGCTCGGTGTCTTCTCCAAAATTATCCAGACTGCTTTTGTTTGCAGAAGTCAGATTGTGCAAGCTGTTGGTGTGTGGCTTGTCCCGGTAAGTTAAGAAGAACAATCTACTTGAGAGGTTTCCAATTATTCTTACTTCTGGTCAGGTTAGATATACAATTAGATCGGATCCCTGACAGATTTTTGGCTTCCCCAGTTTCAGACCAAGCCTTTATTAGTCCAAGCGCATGCAGATGGAAATGATTTATTTTCTGTTAGGCTGTTACGTGAATTTGATTGTCAACAAAATCTTGCTCAGCTTTCAGCAAGGTTTGGAGTCAGCCTTTGCATCTGAGGCGGGGTGTCCACCTCAGCCAGATGAGCTCGGTTTGGCAGAGGCAGCCCAGCCGATCAAAACTCGCAGAACTTAGAATCAAAGAGTCCGTACAGACCTCAGAAACTACACGTTTCACAGGAAAGGGACGTATGGGCAGAGGTGACTCCTGGGATCCTTCCTGCCTGCGGTTTCCTCTTCTGCCGCTGTGCTGCCAGCTCTTCTCAATATATTGCTGTTCCACTGGGCCTTGTCCTTTACTTTGTTGGCAAATAAGGTAAATGACCCCTATTCTGGCTGCCCATATGCTGCTAACATCATTGGTTTTGTTTCAGCAAACTGCATGAGGATGGTATAGACAGATGCCAAAAAAGAGGGCCCCCAGAAGCCCAACAGGCCCTGCTGTGAATCACCAAAGCGCCAGGGTGAGTGGCAGCCGGCATCTCCTTAGTTATTGAAGAGAGCAGCTGTGTCATGTTCGGTTAGTTTACATCATAATCTAAATCAACCATGAAGGATGAAGATGTATAGAAGGAAAGAAAAAAAAAAAACAAAACCCTAAAACCACAACAATAAACTGAAGAGATGTGTTCAAACAAAATCCTGCACAAACTGCGTCTGGGTTTGGTCCTAACTAAACAGAGTGATTGCAAGGAAAGGGGCGGCTCGGCTGCCAAATCCTTACAAAGTGTCTGCATAACCTGAGAGGGAGAGAGGAGCTTTGTCCTCTATACGCAGATGTTTGTACTCTTCTTCTTTCCCCTCTGCTTCCACGTCCTTGTCTTCCTCCTGTGGCCCCAACAATTCATTAGTTCTCACCTCGGACTGGAAGCAGGTCCGGGGAGAACAGACAAGTTCGTTACAGTTTGGCACATGGAGTGTGTTAATTGTGATACAGCTAAAGGCTGTTACTGCAGATTAAAAAAGGACTGTGACATCTGTCTCCAAATCAGGGGCAGCTTTGGCTCAGACTTTGGCTCCAAGAACTTGCCTGGTCATGAAGATGTCCATTTTTGACAAAAGTATGATAAAACATGAAACTGCTTTATTTCTTGTGTAAGGGGTTAATTTTTTTTTTTTTTTTTTCTCCAGGTGAAGCTGTGGTCTGATGGAGGAAAAAAAGGGGCAGGGAAAAGGGCTATAAAGGGATGACTCTGGGCTATGAGAATCATTTTGCCTGAGGTCAGGGAGGTTAAGGTGTTCCTACACCTCTTTCCTGTTTGTGCTTGTATACGTAGCTTAGATGCAGATATTTAGGTGCTATGGGGTATGGTTTATATGTAGCAATAGAAAATAGGCTGAAAAGATCGGGTCATTGCTTCTCTTTTATACAATCCTGCATTTTGAGGATTAGAACTTTTTAAGCATGATATCTCTGAGGTTTTGGAGCAAACTTCTGATAGGAGTAGTAGGAAAAATTTACCTAATGAGCTTTAAAATGGACCTTAAAGACTTTAATAATGAGATACTTTGAGAAGCCTTGGAAAATGGTGAGGATACAGTGAGCAGGCTATAACACTTTTTCTTAGATTCTCTATTTTCTTTCCTAGAAAGAAAGGACAAATTCCTTGGGAACTGCTAGAAAGAAGTCCAGTTGGTTAAAACTGCAGCATTTCCCGGCTCATCACGACTCGTGGAGACTCCATCTGTAGAGGTGAAAACAGGCCAGCACAGGGCTGAGGTTCCGCTGGGTGAGCAGGTCATCATGGCAGCATTTAAAGCATAGGTAGCCTCAGCATTTTTCTGGTAGGAGCTTGAGCTGTAAGGTATATTTTAGATGAACTCCACCTCCTACATAACATGTAGTTGAGACTGAGGAGGAAGAAGTGGCAGCAGGAAGAGGTAGCTTTGAGGAGGTGATGCCTCTGTGGCTTCAGGGGTTGTTAAGCAAGGCTGAAGCACTTCTTTCTTTGAGATGAGTAGTAAAGGAGGCAATGCTCAAATCAGTTGAGCATCCCCTCACAGCTGCCACTGCTGAAAATCAAATGGAGGTCGTCAGCAGCAGCTGAAGGTCTGTGTTGGCTGTCCCCCTGACCAAACTGCTGGAGACTGTGCCAGGATTTCCAGAGAAAAGCATGAGGTTTGCCAGCTTGATTTTTATCATTTTGGGGAGGATGGCACCTAGCACAGCATATGTCCTCTGTGGTGTGGCACGGAGTAGAGAGGTTCTTAGGGGATACCCACCTGCAGCCCAGGTCTCTTCTGGATGCAACACGGATAAATGCCTACAGCATGTCCTACATTAACTGCCTGACAGAGTTTGGGTTAGCTAGATGGGTCCTTGTCCCCTCAGAAGGGTTTATTGCTTACAAAGGTTTCTCAGAGATGCCTGATAGAAACATCTTGCTTCTCTGACTGCCTAAGGGAGGAAGCACGAGGTACGACAGCTCCCTGGGACTGGAGTAGCAGAAAACAGCAGTGTGCAGGCACAAGTTCAGCTTGTTTCAAAAAGCTTCTTAAAAAAATACAAAAATTCATGGTTTTCTGTCTCAAGTGATCCCTGCTTGAGGAGATAGGAGATTTTTCTGGTCTTTGGGGTGGGAACTCTAGTGCTAGCTTCCCACAGCAGGTATGGTAGGTTAATGGGCTGCTTGCAGAAAATTTGCAACGGAAAGTTGGGTTACTTCTCATATCTTGTAAAAAGTTTTCAGATATGGACAAAGAATATTTAATCCAGATACCTCTCACTTTCCAAGCACAATACATACTTTCCCTTCTTTCTTCAAATGCAGTTCCTTTTGCAAATCTCTGTGGAGAACAATACAATAATCAGCTCTTAACATCTAATTATGCCCTTCCCTTTACAAAAGAAACTCATATTCTTAAATAACACTTCCTGGCAGCAAAGAGCTCTGTGGCTCACTTTGAAAGAGAGGGGAAAACAATGCAACCCAACCCAAATATCTTCAGATCATTAATGTACAGGGAATTGGGTGCAGAATCCTTTCTTAGCCTCATCACTAGATGAAAATAATACTTACCCTTGAGCACTTGGCTGTGTTCTCGTACTGAATGCTGACAATAATCTAATCAGTTAACAATTCTCATTCTGATGATCATTTTCCTGTGAATTGTTTCAAGGGTTGGAAAAAAAGAAAATATAAATAAATGAGACTCTTTTGCTGGAAAGATGACGGCTGACCAAGAGTCTGCTCTTTTGCGCTTGGCTCCTTGTAACAATTCAGATTCTTCTCCCTGCTGGGTGAAATGTCAACCTGCAGGGCAGTAAGCTAAAAAAGGCCCTTTACACTGAAATCTTACCCCTGTTTTGCCCAGAGGCGTTTCATAGCATAAGCAAAGCACTTGAGGTCTGCAACTACTGGCCTACATGGTAACTTCCCTTTGTCTGTGCTTCAGGAATAGGGGGGTTGGGTTTTGTTTTTTAATATAAAGAATGTTTGGGGGTTTTTTCTTCTTGCGGAGTAAATTTCAGCCCCGAAATGTATGATATGTGCTACATTTGGTGCACTCTCCTCGAGGCAAACCAGGGGATCTGTAAGTGGTACTATTTTTCCTATCAGCCCTGGAGAGTAGTGTGGCAGCCCTGCGTGTTATTAATGGATAAAATCTGAGCAGCAGCCAACCCCAAGGTGAACCCTATGCATTTAAAACATTTCATCAGACAGCTAAGTATTTTTTTTCCTTCACTACAGCGGATATCTCTACTGCCACCACTCAATAGATCCCGATAGAAGAGGGCAATAGCTGGACTCACTAATGTGAAAATTGATAGTATGAGCTCTCCAATGAAATATAAACAGCTTTGTGTTTCTTAAGTGTCAATATCACGGGGCTGGGCTGAGGAGGTGGTGCGGTGGATTAACCCTAGAATTATCCAGGAGGGGGGGAGAAGCTGGTAAATAGGAAATATTTGTCCAATCAGCCAGGGCTCATTTCTGAAGTGGGTAAGATGGGCTGCTGTTGACTCCCAGCTGCTGTCAGCTAGAAACCCTGCTACAGTTTACAGCTCCTGTAAACTGTAGTGTTTCCGGAGGCAGGAGGAAGGTCAGACTGGACTTTTTCTCTCCTTTCCCCCTCCCCTTTTGTCTTGAGAAACTGGGTAAAAGAGGGGACAAGGAAACAGTGCGAGAATTAGGGCTGCAACTTTGCAGACGCCTTTGCAGATGCACAGACAGGCAGGCTGCATTGGGAGCAGCTCCTGGCAAGCTGCAACACTGCTGTCAAAACAGCATTTATTAGAAGAGCAGCTTATTCTGGAGGGAAAACCTGCACCATGCAGAACAAATATCCTTGCTTAAGGAGAACTGAGACCTTGCACGCTCATTCCCTCTTACAGAAACTCTTAGCATAACCAGAAGGGTCCCTGCAAGGGAAGGCAGCCGGGTTGGCGTTTGGATGTTTCCAGGGGTCAGATTACCTAAACTCTTTCACTGTTATTGTCTCCATCTATGGATAATGAAGGAATGTTACTTTGCACCTTCTGCTCTGGCTGGGGAACTGAAAACAGCCAAGACCATTCCCTTGCTGGCATCAGAGTCACCTCCTGGTCCCCGTACGTGAGCTGGACATTGCTAGGTGTGGGTTACAAATAGCCCAGAGCGATGTTGTTCTTTTGACAAAGAAACGGTTTCCATGGAAACTTTTAAATATACCCAAGATTACGTAAGTTTGTATCCAATATACCTCTGGAACATTTATACTGATAGGTTGCAGAAACACATTTTTAAAAAGAATTTTCTTAAATTTCTTTGGCATTTGTTCTTTTTGACAAAACCAAGCAATTCTGCATACTGTTTCTCAGTATTTAACTAATCAGATTATTGAGCTAACTGTGAGCAAATGGGTATGCAATAAACCCAGCTTTGACTGGTAAGGCTTGTGGAGGGGCAAGAGAATAAAAAAATACAAAACATATATCCTATAAATCATCACAAAGTCACTGAAAACCTCTTTGTAAATATATGTTACATAAAGTGCTTTTCATGCCTGCGTGGCTGGAGACTTGGACTTCGTATCTTGAGTTTCTCTTCTTCAGCTTGTTTACTGAGTTTTCAATCTGCTTGTTGAGGCTTAAGGACTCTTCTACTTATGAGTCAACCCTGGAACCAAAACACGCGGTGGAGGATCATACCTAAGTTGAGGGTCCTTAACCCTGAGTAAGCAGACTGAAAATTTAGTAAACAAGCCAAAAAAGACTTAAGATAAGGTGACTGAGCAGCCCTCTGGGAGAAGGGGGGAAAGGGGAGTGAGTTAGTAGGAGGGAATCACTCATCTGCACAGGAATAACTATGTGAGGAGGACACTGCCTCCAAGCACTCTCAAATCAGCAGGTTTTTTATAAGTTGCGTACTCACAGGTACGGGTTTATGCCTATGCAAAGCAGCTTTCTGCCAGCCCCAAGTGGTGCACGTGAAAAATTTCCCTGTACAAACCCTTTCCCTCCCTGCACAAGAAAACTTGTGCAGGTTTTAAATTTAATTCTCTGTGCCGTAACTCAGAGCTTTATTTCTATTGGAACCCAAGACATAACTAGGTGTCTCTTCCAACCCCTGGTTTACCCCAGTCCTGTTTCAAAATTGCTGCAGGCTTCACAGGTGCACAAAGTTTCCCCAGCCACAACTGCAGAACTGGGCAACTGGGATGTTAGTGCATGGCAGAGGTAAGAAAACTATGCAGTGTACTAAGGAGGGAGAGCTTGCATCACCCAGATAATTAAGATTGGCCTGGGAAGCAGAGGCTAGAAGGTGGAGTCTAAAGAGACAGCATGTCACTCGGAGCTTCATTGGGGTTACTCCAGATTACAGTCAGAGCTGGTCAAGTCATTTGTTGTTTTGCTTTCTTATCATCTTCAAAATACGTTATCATTTAAAGATAAATCAGTTAAAAAATAAGAGGAGATAACAGCATCCTCGCTGGATTTTTTCCTGTTACTTGATTAAGAATTTGAAATGCCAAATAGAAATCTACATTTGGAAAACTTCAGGCTGAACTTGGGAAAATTAAGTCATACCTTAAAGAGAAATACAGAATTCAGATTTATACAAAGTAGGTACTGATGTATATAAAACTCATAAAGTCAACCCTTCTACCCAAAAGCATAACATTGGTTTGAATATAATGAGGTTGTATAATAAAAAAGTAGTTAGCAGAGGAGGATTACTTGTGCTTTTCTCATCTGATGTTTAGATTTCAAGCTTCCATTTTCCTGTGTACAGACTAGAGACCTTTAATGCAGTCTGAATGTCATGCAATATCATGACCTCAGAAGCAAAGGAAAACACAAGATATCTAAGAATCATGAAAAAAATGGGACTGAGGGACATTAAATCTGTGCCCATAGATCTGGTCAAGGGAACTCTGCAAAGTCTAAGGTTTGACTGTCTGCTTTTGGTTTGCATGAACTTGTTATATGGGGGAACTTCTTACTTTGAGAGGTCTTCTCTCTGTTGGAGGGGGCTGGAATTCTCCTTTGTTTGATGAAATGTAGAGAGTACATACGAAAATATTTCAAGTCTGTCTTTATACTTTATCAACAATACTTTTTTTTGTAGAAAACAATTCCCATTTTCTGACCAACTCCTGTGAGAGCTTAGTTTTCTGTTTATTATTAGTGAACACGTCCAAGAGTTTTGCTGATGTGTTTATTATCAGTGCATCAAAGCTTGATTGATAAAATAAACTAATGTGGTCAAGAGTTGAGCTATTTGGAAAGTTTTTCTGAGTAGCTGAAGCAAAGATGAAGAGCAAGATAACCTATGCTAGCTTTCACCTCTCGCTTGCATTGGAAAAGGCCATCAGGCAGCTAAATCCTCTCCACTCAGAGAGTGATACTGAAATCATCCTGGGCATCCAAATAGAAGCAAAGCCAGTATCAGTCTGTCAGGAACGGCGAACATGGTTGAAACCAGTGCTCCTGTGTCCTGATGACATGCATTGCTACCTCACTTTACTTTGTTTTCCTTCCTTCTCTCAGAGCTTTTCTATGGGCTGGAGTCTTAGATAGTTATGTGGGTACACGCCTCTGAAACTTGCATTTGTTGAGAGGAAAAAAAATTTGGTGAGAGGAAAAAAAAAAAGAAAGGATTATAAAAGATAGTTTCATATGAAGGAGGGAAAACCCAAAGGAAAGTAAGGCAGAAAAGCCAAGAGAAAACTATGAAGGTGGAAGAAGACATATACATAGCTCATTTAGCCTCATGACTGCCATTTCCACCTGGACAATATTGGCTGGATCATGGAGGAAGAGTAGACATATGATCACTGAAACATTAATGAAAAATGAAATAGTATATGAAGAAGCTTTAGCTGTGTGGGTTCTGCCTGGCTCCTTGGGAGGATGCCTTGCTCTTAGTGACCATGCACTGTCACTGACGTAGTGTGTGTTTTTGTCAGTTAAGTTTATTTTAGGGACAGGCTGATGCCTTCTGGAGTTGTAAATACACAAGTGACAAGTCCTCTCCATTTTCCCACTGAGCTTCATCTACAAGTGCAAAAATGACTCCCTGCTTGGCACAGGCTCCCACCCCCAGGAAGAAAAGGAGAAGCTGGCAAAGTGTTTTGACCACTGACTTGAAAAGGCTTTGCAAGTTGTCACAGGTCCACAAAAGGACCAGCCAAAAGCCGGTGCTTCTCCTCCGGCTGGTAGCGGCAATGTAAACCTAGCAGGAGTGAGTGCCCAAGTGCCCAGGAGTTCATTAGTGTGTGATCTGATTAAATAAATGTTCCAGGAAAAGGCGACATGTCTTGCCTGGCTTCTCCAAGCCCCCATACAGCGTCCTTAAATCTGACAGGTTTCATCCTGGTGCTCGATAAAAGAAAGTAGTGGTGACATTACTTACTGCAAACTCTGATTAATTAACTGCACTCTTTGCACTGGGGAAGGGATGTTTTGGGGCAGCAGAAACATCTTTTAATTTGGTCGCATTTGAGCCTCTCTGAAACCCACGTTTAAGATGGGTAGTGGACTTTAACTACTCTCTATGAGGAGAGGCAAACTTCATCTGGATTTAAGAAGCACTTGAGTATAAGGAGCTCTACTTTTACCCCCTCTGAGTCAGTATCATCCAAAGACTGAGAACAGGGGTGACGGGCACGCTATGGAAACTTTTCAAAACATCTCCCTTCCAACAAGTCTGTAAAAACGCTGAGCCAAAAGACTCGAAGCAACTCACTTGAGACTCATTTTCAGTACGGCTGAAGTTCTGAAACCCAGGCTGCAAAATCTCAGGAAGCAGCTGGGTTCCTAATTAAAACAAATCGTTAATAGATTTAGCAGGCCAAATTTATGCTTTTGAATTAAAAATGCGATGGGGCTTGGTATCTGCTCGTGTGCATGTAGGTCCGTGGGTGCGCTGATGTGTGTTGGAGATAGGTGTGAGTTAGTGGGGTAATGCAGCAAGGGATTGGGTCAAACCTCTTGTCCACGACATGCGCTAATGGATTCAGAACATCTTGGTAACCAGAGTATAACAACTCCAGAGCAGAAGAGCGTGTGTCAAGACAAATGCAGTGTCAAGGACACTTTATGCATTTGTTTCCTGACCGCAGACCGTTTGTCCTTCTGCATGAAGGCAGCCAGGCGTTTTCCTCAGAATAATTTGTTCTCATTTGAAAGCTACAAATGTTTTACAGTCAGCATGATGGGTCCAAGCTATTGATTGACTGGTGGTCACCCAGGAGGAATTTGTCCTTCAATTAGCCCGGCTTTTTTTCACATGCTGCTGAATTTCACACTTCAGACCAGAGGATCCATTTGCTTCACTAGAGTGGCTCTTTCACAGGCGTTTCACTAAAACTGGGGTAAAAGCATTTTTGTTGTTGTTGTTGTCATTTAAATTATTTTTATAGTATGACAATAATTCTCATTACACCAAATTTGATGAACTGATTTTATTTCCATCTTTTTTCTACTGAGACAAAGATTGCATCTGTATGTTTTTGTCACAAGAAAGAAAGAAAAAAGCCATGTGTTGCCTCAAAACATTAAGCTGCCTAAAAGTACTTTTGTTGCTACCAAAATGGGGCTAGCATCTCATATAGCTGCTTTTGAACAAGAATAAGCTAAAAAATGCTGTAATTTTGTAAAAGCTAATTTCTCTTTTCAAGCTAAATGGAGGGCTACTTCTATAGATAATTCCTGCTCCAAAAAAAAAATCCTACTTTGTGTTTTCAAAACGCTGATGAGAAGAGAAACTTTTCCCTGCAGTGAAATGTGGGGCAATTTTAAAATTAAAAAACCTTCAAAAAAAAAAAAAGGACAAGAGACCACGAATGTCCCAGAGCCTGTCCTCACCTGATCACGGGACTTTCACTGTGCCTGACCCCTGCATGGTGTTCAAATGAAAATAGAAGCTCCAGTTCCACCTCCAGTCCTCTGACTGTATAGATATTTATTCATTTGTGCTATAAATGGGGAACTTGGGGTTATTGGTTCACTGTAGCAGATTCCAGTGCAAAATTGGGCCCCTCTCTATATACAAACATTTGTAACAGCAAAAGACTCTGTGGGCGCTATGGCTAAATGCAGGCTGGCTGCTCCATCTGCCTAAAGATTTGCTGCTATGCTCATATTTAGTACATTGCTTTGCAAAGTGCTTTCTGAGATATCTTGACAGTAAGCAAACAAAATTCTCTTGTATTGTATTATAATGGGCAGTGCTGACCTGATTTATCTTCCCTACGAAGAGCAGCGTGGTGAAGGTGCAGTGTTTTTGCATATCCTGGAAATGCGGCAGTCCTAGAGATGCGTTTGGGGTTGTCATGCTGGCAGCCAGAGGGGAGGTGGAAAGGGGAAAAAGCTGGGTAGATTCCATGGTGCTGCATTTAAACCCTGGAAAGCTCATTTAGTCGGAGATTAAGCTCTGGAGCTAAATCTGAAAGTGAGAAAGGAGAGGAAAAGCTATTGAAAACTGAGATTCTACTGCTGACTATGGAGGCCACATGACCCTGACACATAACTTTTACTGAGTTGACTATATCTCACTTCCTTTAAGTGCCTGTCCCTCCTGCTCACTCTCAAGGACTTGGCCAATCTCCTTTTGTAAATAGAACAATGCTTTATATTTCTCTATTACTCTGGAGTGACTATATCAATAATGCAGGAAAGGCATCTGTCCAGCACAATGAGATTATTTTTCTGATTTCGGTTGACAGTTATGGTAATAGTTTGGCAAACAATCTACTCCACCATCAATGACCACAGATTACAGCTGTTTTTAAAAATCTCAGCCGCTCCTGGAAACTTAGAAGATTGATTACATGGACAGAAAGAGACAGAAAGATGTGTCAAAAGCTTTTATGGTCGAAACTTTTAACTCTGTCTTGCTCCCTTTTTTTTCCCCCCTGATTCTGAAAGTCGATGTGCAGTCTCATAGTCGCCTTACGTGAGTGCAGAACATAATGAGTAGAGCGAGTAAACAAACGATCATTCTGCAAAGGGAATTGAGGAGCTGCTCAGCACCAAAGTCTTCAGAAACCAGGATGGGAGCTGTAAAGGTGGGGTGAAGGTGCTTGTGTGGCCCTCCTGACTGGGGTGATGGGAGCTGTAAAGGTGGGGTGAAGGTGCTTGTGTGGCCCTCCTGACTGGGGTGATGGGAGCTGGGGAGGGTGGCCAGGGCTGCTTGCCTTGCCCTGTACGTGTCCTGCAGATTGTTCTGCATCCCCTGTGCCTGTTGTCCCTCTGTGTTTGTGGGGGCAGGCTCTGGGTCGGGAGGGTTCCCGCTTACGGGAACCTGGTGGACAGTGATAGAGTATTTGCTCTTAAAACCTGAATTTGTTCCCCTTCACTCGTGGCTTTCTTGAGCTCTCATTAGGCAGCTGGTGGATTTGACTGGGAGGCACCTGCAGGTTTATAAGAAAATCCCTGAAGAAGAGAGTTGTTTCCTTTCATTATAAGCATCTCACATGAATCAAAACTGGGACCTTACAATCAAATACACACCTTGCAGAGCTTAACACTACATTAAAGCACTCGTAACTACCAATAGCCAGAGTGGAAAACACACTGTTTTGAATGTATGTCCCCTTCGTGCAAAGAACAGGAATAACACCATGAGATCTGTGTGTCTAGCAAGCGCTGGGATTTCAGATACCAAATGTTCACAGCGAACTGCTCAGGGACAAATTTGCAGAACAAGAATTATCCTCAGAAATTATTCAGCAGGTATTTTCAATTTGAGTAACAACGGAAGAGAGAAAATCAGAGGCTGCTTGTGGACAGGGCCATGAACAGGGGGGAAAAAAAAGGGAGGTCAATTCATCAAATAAATTATTCCCTATGAATTATTCACGCAGGTCTAACTTAACTGTTATTCCTACTTTCCCAGCCGCACTACAGGGGTTGACAATAATACAGCTTTGTCAGTTTCTGGACTTTGATATTAGCAGAAATAAAATCTCAGAGTGCAGTTAGGTCTACCAGAGTCAGTCAGGAGGTGAATTTGGTCCTACAAGTTGATTTTTCTCATTGGCCATGACATTGGTATGTTATCAGCCATCATGAACCCAGAAGATGCAGTCAAGAAGGTTAGTCAGAAAAAACTGACAATTACAGCAGTCTCCTGATATTTCTTTTCCTTCTTAGTTAAAGAGCAAAAACACTCAAAGCAGTAGTGAATATGGGTTAAGAATCTGGCTGTTCAAACTCTCAAAATTCAGGTGGGTTCATCTGTCTTATGAACTCTTCACCCAAGCCCCAATTAGTATTATATTAACCTCCTTAAATATGGGATTGCTGTGATCTTACAATACTCCAGAATGGTCTATTAGCTACCCCATTTCCTGGCTCTGTCAGATGAAAATGTCTGCAGTAGGTCACCTGAAAGCATTACTCAATTAATTCAGTGAGCTGCAGTGGGTACCCAGGATGTCTACCAAGCACAGGGAACTTAGAGGACTTCTATTACACAACCTCACATTTTTACATTACGAGTGCATGTAAACATGATCTGAGGACTCATGCACCCGGATTCTCAAAAAGAACTAAACCTTGACCTCCTGCTGAAATTGATAAAAATTAGGTACTTAAATCCCATGAAGAAATAGGACCACAGTATCATCGGTGGCCTTGGATTAAGTCCCAGGCAAATGAGATTATTAATTCCAAACGGTGTGAACACCACATCACACCGTCATATGTTCTGTGCCTAATGCAGTTTACAAGAAAGGAATGAGATATTTCAATTTTTAGAGTTCTGGAATATGCAGAGGACTTTTCGGGTGGGCTTGGGGGAAAATTTCATTTTGGTTTTTACACCTATCCTATCATCACATACTGAAAGTTACTCACACCGTTGCATTGAAAAAACCCTCTGGGTAACTAGCCATATTTTTCAGAATCTGACTTTAACTAGCTTTTGAAAATGCAAGTTAAGCTCCCAAGCCAGCAAGGCATTTTGAAGGTTTTACCTGAGGTGCCTGTTATATAATTCTATGACACCACGTAAAACTTACTGCTATTTGTGGAGTCGTGGCATTGCCTCCACTGAATCCTTGCTAAATCAATCCCAAGTGCCATCTCCTTTCCCAATCATGGCTCATTAAGCATCATGCAGAATGTAATCTATTAGCAGTGATCTCCTTGGCTGGTGAGAAAATCAGTTATGAGTCGCTACCTTTTATAAAACAAAAAAAAAATAAATAAAAACAACATTATAAGGCCTGCCACTATTAAAGAGATTGAATGCGGGAGGTGTGTATTTATGCCATTGAGCCGACTTAAATGTTCATAAAGACGATGAAACTTCAGTATCCTGAGTCGTTGATTTCGAGCTTCAGGTCAGAGACAGATGACTTCATGCTGAGATTTATTACTAAGAGGCGAAGCTTTGGAGTTTGTGTCAAGGTGGGCTCATCCATCACTGGAAGAATTCTGCCATAATATTCTGCTGTCAGATCCCATCTACCCTTGATCAATCTATCAGTCGGCCTGCTTAGGAAATTATACATAAACCCAGTATAATCTGATTAGACATCCAAAAACACCGTCGCTGGTTAATCATGCAGGTAAATTGTAGTGTGCTAAATATGACTCCTTGCCCAGTGCATGCACATTGCGTTAGACGTGGCGAGGGAAAGTCCCCAGCTAGCTGCCTGCCTGATGAATTTCTCAGTCCTCTGTGCCTGGGGAATCTGCGTTAGTGTTGTGTCCCTGTTAAAAATTCAAATGCTTTTGAAATCATTTGCTTCTTGTGTGTGTGTGGAGAGGCACCAGTTTGTACTTGTAAAGTCTGGCTGTCAATTTTTAGTACGTTTTGCGCGTGAAAATATTGGTGTTTATCAGCAGGTACAGATGATGGGCTATTTCCAGCGAGTATGGTAATGTTATCAACATTTAATGGTATCTGGTTGTGAACTTTGTGATATAAATACCTGGACTCAGATACAGGAAGGTGGAATAGTTGACTTCACAGGGTCCTTCTGTTTTCTGTGAGTGCCTAAAATCCATACAAGCAGGGACAATCCTGTCCATTCAATCAATCAATAAATCATCCCAGATCTGAGGATGAGTTGCCACAACTCTGAGATGAGGATACAGGTGGATGTTGGCCACCAGAACGATATGAAACAGTCTAAGGGCTTTGGTAACAGCAACACCTCCCATAAGAAGTCAGCGGCCCAGGATTATTTGAGAGTAGCTGGCTCTGAATATGAGCCCATCCCACACACCAGCATGGCTCTTAGAGAGGTGCCATTCAGATGGAGGAGTTGTTATAATGCAAAATTCGGTGGTTCCCAAGTACTACCAAGCAGGCTCTATGGTGATGATGAGTCAAACTTAAACAGGTGGATTTCTGAACCTTAGGTGACTTTCAGTCAAAGAAATCACTGCTTCACTGGTGAACTTGGCAAAACTACTGTGAAGTCCTGAGACTCCCTTGCTATGTCAGAACAGCTCCTCAGAGTAAGACAATCATTTAAATATCTTCACATCGAGCATGCTTGTGAGTCATGTTGCACAGGAGCAGGCACACAGTGAAAGCATAAAATGGTAATTTCCCTCTGATTTTAGTCATGTCACCTCCCCCTTTATTTCCAATGACAGCCTCAGGTCACACAGTCCAGACCAGATCCTTGTCCGTGTTATGCCAATTTGAGTATTGGGTCATTTCAAGGCATAGCTGAGATTTGGGACTGCTGGGTTGCAATGCTGAGTTTCCACAGATTAGCAACTGATGCTCAGCTTCAGTATGGCTGAGACATTAAAAGACATGAATTTTCCAAAATGAGGCAGACCAGTGAACTGTGCTGGCAATGTAATTCCATTACTTTCAAAGGAGTTGAGTCTGTTAAAACCAGTCAAGTGGAACAATGTTGTACCTTAAAGAAAAAAGAAGTTGGATTTTTGTTATTGTTATTACAACTATTATTATTATTATTATTATTATTATTATTCCTTTGGTGTAAGAGCACTAAAGAAATGGAGTAGTATGTAGAGTTAAATAGCAAACACGACTCCAAAGGGAAAGAATATTAGTTGTTCTGCGGTGTAAAATAAACCTGCTCATAGTTGAAAAAGTGTCTGCCAGTGATTCCTGGGTAAAGTGCTCTGAAATAGAGTTAGGAAACATTTCACCCTCTGGTGCTTTGCCCGTACAGGGTGTCCTCCATGCCAAGTGTAATCTTGAAAGTTTCCATTAATTAAGGGTTCAAATCCAAAGAAATATCCAAAGAGAAGGCGGCTGAGGTTAAGGTGAGACTTGAAGAGCTACTGAAAGGGACTAGAAGCTCACCCCAAAGCCTTTTGCTTCAAGTGTCTCTGACTTGTCTGTTTGGATAAGGAAAACTATGCAGGTTGTCTAGACATGCAGAGACTGTTGGCCACATCCATCAGCTTTATCTGAAATTCCCTCTGAAAGGTGCCATAGACTCAGGACATTGGCAGTACCGTGATGAGAGACATTCCATTCATATCCCATCCTGAATTCAAGGATATGTGGAAGGTCTCATCGAAGAAGATTCAGGGGGAATTATTCAGAGATGGGTTAAGAGAAAGCCTGTGCAGGGACAGATGATGAAGGAAGAGAAGGTGGAGCTCAGCAGAATTTATAATAAAAAAGACCAGAATGGCAACACAGTTTATGCCCATGTAACAACATGGCCTTCATGAACTTTATCTGCCTACCTCCAGGATGACCAGACACTGCGTACCTGCCAGGTACAACACTGGGCTCAGGTTTTTTGTTGTTTTTTTTATTTTATTTTATTTTCTCATGAATTATTTCATATCAGTCTAATGCCTAATGCTGCCCTGTGCCTTCTGGTCAGCTTGGGCAACACACCAAGCCACCTACTGCCTACATGCAAAGAGACACCAAAACGCCACAAGGTTTATTGGGCACCAATAAATGCTTCACAGGGAAGGCATTACCACATGTGGTATTTAGGTAAGAATAAAGAGAAATAGAAGTCCAAGGTGGCTGGTGAGGAATGCCCCAATAGGCTGCTCTAATCATTAGGCAACACTTTTCCCACAGAGGGATCTGTGCTCGGGGTTTGCTGGGATGTGAGATTCACTAACCCAGCTCTTTCCATCCTACTACACATAGCACGTTGCACAGTCCAAGCAACAAAAAAGCCTGAACAGCGCACAGTTAGAAAAAAAAAAGAGCCAATATTTATAATATCCTGAAGCCTGTAAAACACCGAGTTGTTTGAAAATCCAGCAGGAAGGTGCACTGAAGCTTAGCATCTACATTTCAAAA